>CM069149.1:45981967-46151811 GCA_035221665.1 Okamejei kenojei | reverse complement strand
CCCCCCCCCCCCCCCTTCCCCGATTCACGACACACAAATATTTCCTGGCTGGCATGTAGACATTTCGCGTTTGGCTCTCGAGTGAGACCGACTCTTTCCAGCAAAACTCTCTGATGGTTTGCAATCATGTTCAATTCTGTTGGCAGAGCCACTTTTTGCCCGCTAAATCTACTTTTCTTAGATTCTCATCTGCCCCTCTATAAACCCAATGGACTCGCTGATCACTATTTCATCGCCCGATATAACGTCCTTGTCTTTTCCTGATCAATCCTTCTATTTCATTTGTGACTGAGGTTCCGAACCTTACCACTCTTTCGTTTCTTATCCTTACAGGAACATGCCGTCTCTGAACTCTTACTATTTTGCTTCCTTATACACCTTTCCCTTGGTTTCAAAAGGAAAGGTGTTACTGTATTTTTCTCTTTCACTACCGTTGTACTTGCGTGTTGTGATTGATTTGTATTCATGCATAGTCATGACGCATTGTCATGTGACAAGCGGGGCCGCCAAAAGATCCCCGGATTAGCTTGCAGGATTTCATCGGCCTAGGCCACGTTTGTGTGCATTCACTCACTGCATCGTGGAAGAATATGGCAGTGCAAAAGAATTGTTGGCCCCCCCCCCAAGAGATTTCATTAGGGAGCTGCCTGAAATGGAAGGTTTTAGCTTCAGGGAAAAAATTGAAAGGGCTGGACGTTGTCACTGGAGTAATAGGCGGCGGAAGGGTTTCATTATAAAAATTTACACATTTGTAGAAAATAAGATTGGGTAACCAGTCTTTTCTTCAAGGGAAGAGAGTGTAAACTAGAAGGACATAGGTTTATGGCAAGAAGGGGAAATAGTTAAGGAAATCTGAAGACCAAATCTTTCCATGCAGATGGTGGTAGGTATGTGAACAAGCTATCAAGAAATGTGGTAGAGGCACCTTCAGTGTTCCAAAAAGCATTGGATGAGTACACAGTTAGGAAAGGAAAAGAGTGATATTGGCCAAATGCGGTTTTTAAAATGGGGTTGTAAGATAGGCACTCGGGTCGGCAAGGGACTTGTCAGGGTCTATTCACGAGCTTAGGACTGGGGCTTTAAATCCACTGGTAAAGAAAGCAAGATGTGATGGTTTTACTAAGCAAAAAATCTGCAGTAAAAGCGCCAAATAAATGGCAGTGATTTTCCAGTTCATTGTGAGAACAGGAAATTCTTAGTAGCTCAAGTACAATAGAAAAGGAAGTGGGGCAGGATCTGTACAATTGCAATTGAGAGTTATGGAACTTCAACAAACATTACATTGAGCAACCCACTGCTAGATTTATGGGGGAATATATAAAATTTAATACAAGCCGGCAGCTCTCACCTGAATTTCAGTTTCTCTATCTCATCATTCAATTACATTAAAATTGTGTTTCTTGATGTCTACATTGAAATAGTACTTTATGCTCCAGTGTAGAGCTACATGTCGTTGTTGCACTGCCAGAGTCAAACCATGAAGACCAAAATAAGGGGACTATCCTTAAGTTTGCTGGAAGTTAGATAGGAAAAATACATTATGGAGTAATTTTGACCCGCCCCAACAATGTGGCTTTAAATTAATCAAAGTTGAAAACGTGACTTTTATTAAACCCAATGTTTGTCAAGTACAGTGAGTGAATTATAACTAACAAAGAACCAATCAACCTATTTCTAGCTTCGTGATACAATAATTTCCTTCCACTGGTCTACCTAGAAACTGTTGCCAGATGTTTTTTTAGCACTGGTTGACCTTTCTCCTGGACATCTGTTTTGAAGCTTCCTTTTAGTCTTTTTAACTTGGTTCTTCTATGCATCAGGCACATATGGAACTTATATTTAGATTTACCTTATCCGTGCCATTTTTTTCTGACATAATGTCTCATCACCCCCCCCCCCCCCCCCCCCCCCCCCCCCCCCCCCCCCCCCCCCCCCCCCCCCCCCCCCCCCCCCCCCCCCCCCCCCCCCCCCCCCCCCCCTATCATTTCTGCTGGAGCTAACAAGGTTATTTGTCCCTTAATATTTGTGATCATCCTCAACTTCCCGCCGGAATGATTTGCTTTTCCTCAGGAATTGCAGTGTTTGAATCAGAATTGTTATAAAATTGGACTCAAGTGTGAGTCTTTTGGCCACAGTTATTCTTGTCCATCTCAATACTTTATTCCTTCCTGTAGTTCTGCAAAAAAAGTTACTGTACTGCTTTTTCATCGTCAAGGATCCTGAATGTTTTGTTAATTGATCTCACAATTACATTCTACATCAATTTCCCCCCTTCCAACAAAATATATATATGTATACAACCTGATGTTCTGTTCTGCCCTTTTAATTGGTACGATTGATTTGTGTCCCTGTCATTCTTTCAAATGACAGGTAACACAAAATGCTGGGTCAGCAGCATCTCTGGAGAGAAGGAATGGGTGACGTTTGGGTCGAGACCCTTCTTCAGACTGGTGTTATTTGATTATTTCACTTCTTTTTTTTAAAAGCTTCATCTGACACTCATCTCCCATTCTGCCAGCATTTCCATCTCACGCTTGACCACAACCACGTCATTGCAAAGTTTGAAATGTTAACTTGCACACCCAGACAATAATTAATCTATATGCGGATGCTGGGCAACTACACCAGAGTTTACCATCTGTTTGAACAATTTTTCCTAAATATTTCAGGAAATTTAACATAACTTCAATTTACATTGAATATGGTTAGATGCTGCAAATTGTAAATGTCACTTCTTGTCTGTGAAGGGTCTCGACCCAAAAATATCACCCTTTCCTTCTCTCCAGAGATGCTACCTGTCCCGCTGAGTTACATCCAGCATTTTGTGTCTATCTTCAGTTAAGATGAAGCCTCTATATTAAAAGAAATATCTGTTTATACTGTACAATTAAGTTTTGTGGAAGAATTTATTTATTAATTACTACTGAATTGAGAATTCCTTTCCTCGTTTTTTTTTTCACTCCCCATATGTAATCTTGCATTTCCTCTTTTCTCTCTTTATTTTGGACGACAGGAAATTCACCCGCCATCTCTCTTTGGCTTCCTTCCCAAGTTACACGTCATCTTTACCCAGTACTGCCATCTCAGCCTTGCTGGGCGAATGTGCTGTAATTCCACCAATTGCAGGCAAGGATCAGCACACTAACAGTAGTTAAAATAAGGAGCAGCAAATTTTGGCCCCACCACAAGTCAGTCAATCCCCAATAATTTGAGTAAATCTACAGTCTTACTTTAATAATCTACTATTAGAGATTAAAACTATATTGTGTTTATTAGGTTCAAAACGAAATCAGTCACAGTTTAGCTACAGGTAGCTATTAAAAGCTTCCAGAATATTCCACAGGCTGTATTTTCTGTTGAGGTGGTATTAGTACTTTGCCATCACATGCGTTGTTGATTTTTATCAGCTACTGATGAAAACACCAAATTAATTTGACGTTTTAAATCCCCAGGCAAAACTGAACACCAACAAGGAGAACTTAATCATGAACTGCGTAAGGGAGGAAATTTGTTGGGAGAATTCTCACACATCCAAGCAATTACTTTTATTCGACAGTACACACAAAAAGCTGGAGAAACTCAGCGGGTGGCTGCAGCATCTAAGGAGCGAAGGAGATAGGCGACGTTTCGGGCCGTGACCCTTCTTCAGACTGGATGACTTTTATTCGACAAATGAGACACAGATGGAGCTTTAGGGCGAGGGGAAATCACAGAAAGGAGAGGTCACTGAGGGATTTGAAAATAAGGATAAGAATTTTAAAATCAAAATCATTGTTCATATAAATCAACAAGGCATAATGGGTAATAGGGATCAGTAATTTGGATTAACCTAATTTACAGAGGGCAAGATGAAGATGGATGGCCAGCCAAGAGCCTGCTGTTCAATGCCAGAAACAAAGATAATAGATGAGCAATAAATTACATTGCACAGGCTCTTTAATGGTGGATTTTATTTTGATTGTAAGATACTGCATGGGAAAAAGGCCTTTTGGCACACCAGGTCCACGCCGACCATCAACCATCTATTCAAACTAGTTCCACGTTTTCCCACCTTCGCATCCTCACCCTGCACACTGGGACCAATTAACCTACAAACCAGCATCACTTGGTTGTTGGGAGGAAAACAGAGCACCCGGAGGAAACCCATACGGTCCCAGGGACACACGGTAAATTCCACAAAACAGCCCTAGGTCAGGATTGAACCCAGGTCTCTGGTGCTGTGTTTGAGCTGCTCTAACCAGATGTGGCACTCTGCCTACCAAAGTTCATCCTGGATCTTACACCAAGGTTGTAAACAGCCTGGTTCAGTTTGAGAGGTTTCCAGGGAGAGGTGCTATCTAGGGGACACGAGACAGTGCCCATGGGGACATCATGTTGCATTGTATTTTCAGAGAGCATTACCAAAGGGCAGCAAGTTGATCAGATCAGGGCAAAAGATGGCATTTAGAAAACAATGGATCAGGTCGCAAGGAAGAAGGGTTACTGGATGTGAGCCGTTAGATAAAAGGTGGGGGCTCACCTTGGTGGATGACCCCTCAAGGGATATTTCAGTACAGTCGAAAGTTTGGTTTAAGGGTTTGGCACCTAGATGGCTGAGGCAGAGGAGGTAAGGGGGTGTTAAAGAAAACTTAAATTGGATGAACAGAGTTATCAGGAGAGCTACACTTAACAAAAAAAAAAAAATACTGGAGTAAACTCAGTGGGACAGGCAACATCTCTGGAGAGATGAAAAGGGTGACGTTTTGGGACGAGACCCTTCTTTCAGACTCAGGAGAGCTGCAAGGCTGCAAAGATGAGATGGGAGAAAACAATGGAAGATTTAAAAACCGCACAAGTACAACAAACCTTGCTCAATTATTCTTCCTCAAAATCCAAAACCCGTTACAATTCTCTACATTAAGAGTACACTTTGGGTATCATTATTTCTCACTACATATTTTACAGAAAGTAAATTCCATATTTTTACCTTCCCTTACAAACTAAAATCCATAACTTTATTTTTCTTACTCCTTTGCACCCCATTTGTCAGTAGTGCATTCCTCAAGATTTAAACTCATTATTTCTGTTTTTCCTCTTGTTCTGTTTTAGGTAAGATCCCTCCATCTCCTCTCTTTTAATTCAATATTGTTGCCTTGCATTTCTTGATTTTGGCGTGAACGTATAAAATATTTATCTTAACCCATCACTTTTCAGCCTGAAGGAAGTCTGAAGAAGGGTCTCGACCCAAAATGTAACCTCTTCCTTTTCTCAGAAATGCTGCCTGACCTGCAGAGTTACTCCATCATGTTGTGTCTATCTTCAGTGTAAACCAGCATCTTGGGGCCCCCAGTTCCTTTCTGCACACTTTTCAGCCCACACTGATTCCACAAGGGCAAAGCTCCTTTCTGTGCTCCATGATTTATATCTCACGGACCTTGTGCTTCTGCACCTCTCCATCTATGCAACCTCATGGCTTATCTTTCCCCAATGTTGCATTCAAATTCAACAATCTCTCACCACATCCAAGTATCTCCTTCGATTCCACTTTCTTCTACAACCAGCCCTGGAACATAAAATTTCCACATCACTTCACAGCAGTTAAACACATCCATCCAAGTGTTGTTACTGTTTAAATCCTGCGCACGGTCCAGACTTGCATTTGGTTGTTTTTTAACGTTGATATGGAGAACTTGTTTACAGAACAGATTCCAAAGGGGATTTTCCAATAGTCTCAGCGCAAGTGGAGAAATAGGAGCATCTGAAAGTATGCAGAATTGTTTTCTGCATGGTGACACAGCTGTAGAGTTGCTGCCTTACAGTGTTTGCAGTGCTGGAGACCTGGGTTCAATCCGACAGAATTTGCACGTTCTCCCGTGACCATGGGTTTTCTCTGAGATCTTCAGTTTCCTCCCAGTCTCCAAAGACGTACAGGTATGTAAGTTAATTGGCTTGGCGTACATGTAAATTGCACCTAGTATGTGTAGGATAGTGTTAATGTGCGGGAATTGCTGGTTGGTGCAGACTCGGTCGGCCAGAGGGGCCTGTTTCTGTGCTGTATCTCTAAAACTAAAAAACTAAAATTTTGCGTTTTCCTGCACTCTACAGAGGTAATCAAATTTATAAATGTAAACTGCCATTTTGCCATGTAAAACATTTAACTAAGTTAAACTTGTAATTTGAATCCTAAAATTCTACTAGATAGGCTCTTTTCAGTTGGGACAACTCCAACCAGTGACCTTAACATTCTTACAGTCTGGTCTATACTTGAGATTACTCTACAGCACAAAGCATAAAAAAGCATTCAATGCAAGGCATGGATTTCACTTCTTTTTCCTTCTGACTTTTGAGGCATTCTGTCCTTGATTCTATGCGGTTCTCGGAGCAATCCATCAATAGCACTGTCCCTCTTATATTTCTTCAGCGTCACATGCCCATTACCCTGATTCTACCATTACCTCCCGGGTTAAGCATACTTTACAATGGCCATTTTTAACCTATCAATCAGCACGTCCTTCAAATAGAAACATAGAACATTTTCCCCATGTCCTTGATTTCTTTAGCTCTAAAAGCTAAATCTAACTCTCTCTTGAAAACATCCAGTGAATTGGCCTCCACTGCCTTCCGTGGCAGAGAATTCCACAGATTTCACAACACTCTGGGTGAAAAAGTTTTTCCTCATCTAAGTCCTAAATAGCCTACCCTTATTCATAAACTGTGATGCCTGATTTTGGACTCCCCCAACATCAGGATGGAAGATCTTTCCAGCATCTAGCCTGTCCAATCCTTTAAGAATGTTATATGTTTTCTAAGATCCCCTCTCATCCTAAATTCCAATAAATACAAGACCAGTTGACTCATTCTTTGATCTTTTGTCAGTTCCGCCATCACGAGAATTTACTGGTGAACCTATGCTAGAATCAAGCGAGTTGCTGGTGCTGTATAGCAGCTGCGTCACTGCAGGGCGACAGCCTTAATTGCAATCAAGAATCTTACTAAACCACAAAGATGATTATTGCTTATTATCTCGGGACTGTGCGTGTCCTTACATACATGACCATTAAATTCAAATTCAAAAGAATGATTTATTTAAATCTCTAGACACTATACAAGCAGTGAATGTTATCCACTGTGGGAATCAGTAACCCACAGGTCCAACATGCAAAGAAAGCAAAAACAAGTAAACAATTTGGAATCGGTTGTTTACTGCCCCATTTCCTGTTTAATCAAAATCTTCCTGTCTTTAACACCAATCCCCATCCCCGAGGAGCTTTCTCCAAACCAAAATTGTGGATCAACAAAGCACTAAACTTAGCTCACAGGGATTACCCTCTCCACTCTAGAAGCTGCCCTCAATTCATGCTAAGGGAGGATAGTATAATAAAAAAGACAGAATTACATGAGAACTAAATCAAACTGTTTTTGATACTTGAACCAAGCGTTAATACGCTATTATTAATTAGGGAAGAAATTCTTGTTCTGGAGTTTATGAGTATTTGGAATAGTTAAGTATCCCTATGTAATGTAGATAAGTCTCCTTTTGAAAAGCCAACCTAGTTTCACCGAATAATTTGTGTTCATTTAAATTGGCTGGCTTTCAGCCCAATTGATTAAATAACCATAAAATAATGAAGCGTTTCAAGTGAATGTTATATTTAATACAAATCTGCTTTTTGGAATTCAATGGACTGCCTTAAAAAAAAGCTGGAAACCAAACTCTCGCTGCCAAAATAGCCATATCCACAGATTAATCCAATTGAACATGTTTAAGAAAGAACTGCATCCATTGGGAAAGAATAGGAATCAAAACGATGGGAGATATGTATGAAATGGGAACATTTTTATCATTCCAACAATTATAACTAAAATTATAATTTGAAATGTAATCAATATTTCAAATATCTTCAAATTTAAGATTATTTGAAAAAGTATATACAAGTTATATCAAACTTCAACCCTAGATTTATTGGAGGAAGGAATGAATAGAAAGGCAGAATCAAGCAATTTAATATCTTACTTATATAATATAATTCTAAATATAGAAAACACCAACGACAGAGGCAATTAGAAGGGACTGGGAACAAGAGTTATTGATATAAATTCCGAACGATAGATGGGATAAAAAATTTTTTATATGTAAACAAATGCTCAATGAATGTAAGACACATCCTAATTCAATTTAAAATTTTACATAGATGATATTATTCGAAAACTAGACTGAATAAAATATTTTCAATTGTTTCCCCCATCTGCCTCAAATATTTAACTCAAAATGCACTATAGCACATTCCTTTGTCTCTTGTACAAAACTGTACACATTTTGGAATGATATTTTTGGAATTTTTACAAAACTATTTAACACAAAATTGAACCCCAATACAGAACTGATTATCTTTGGATCAATGGAAGAGGGAAGTAAACTAACTATATTCCAAGAAGCTTTTCTTAATTATGGTCTAATAACAGCAAAAAAACTTACACTCAAATTTTGGAAAAAAACGCACCTACACCAACATTCAAAATGTGAATTTCAAGTATGTCTGAAACGCTACATCTTGAAGAAATGAGATTCCTCCTACTAGCCAAAGTAGACCTATTCTTAAGATTTGGTCTCCTTTTATCAACTTTTTACAAGCATATGGTGCAACATAACACAACCTTAGAAATTAAAATGACGGATGGGCAAAAAAATGATAGATCTCTCTAACTCTCACTAGTCGCTTGACTATCTAGAACTCTTTTTTCTCTCACTGTTCTTTTATTATTAAATCAAAAGTATGAAGTTATACAAGAATGGAAATATGTATGTATGTATTAGGTACTCAAGTACCACACTATTGTACTTACTTCTAACAAAAATAAAAAAACAAAAAAAAAAAAAAAAGAAAGAACTGCAGATGCTGTAAAAATCGTAGGTATGACAAAAATGCTGGAGAGACTCAGGTGAGGCAGCATCTATGGAGCGAAGGAATAGGTGACGTTTTGGGTCGGTGTTGACCGGAAACGTCACCTATTCCTTCGCTCCATAGATGCTGCCTCACCCGCTGAGTTTCTCTAGCATTTTAGTCAAACTAATGAACATAGCGAGTTTATGGCAGGGGTCACAGAAAAACACCACCAAATGGCACATAACGCTGTACAAATCGTTGGTGAGACCACACTTGAGGAATACTGTGTGCAGTTCAGGTCGCCCAGCTAAAGGGAGGTTGTCATTAAGTTGGAAAGGATGCAGGAAAGATTCACCTGTGTTTGCCTGGGCTTGCAGGCTTCAGTCATAGACTTGTACTTTTTCTGCTTTTTTTGTTTCGTACTATAAAGGCTATACCTCGGGATTGACAATGACTTGCTTACACTCCAGTTTTGAGATACTGGGATGACCGACGAGGCAAATGTGGGAACTACAACCCCGGTGGGCAGACAGGTGGGCTTTTATGACGTGATGCTCAGCTTATGTCATTTCTGCCGGGCTTCTCCGTCCTCCTTGGGCACAGGCTGGAGGTTTACAAAACCATCCAAAAAGCTCCTTTTCTATTTATGCGATCACATGTCAAGGATTTTCAGGAGGCAGTGGGCATGTTGCATTTTTCCAAGGCAGCTTTGTTGATTCTATTTTTTCTGTTCAACTGATTTCTCTTCCCATGACAGAGCTCAATCTAATGTGGCTGTTTTGGAAATCTGGCCTTGGACATGAACACTGTTCCTCGCTACACGTGACAATAATAAACTAAATTAAACATTCCTTAACTCAGCAAGAACTATGAAGTTAAGAAGTGAAAAGCCACATATCCCGAACACTTTAATAATACTGGAGTAAACCCGGCAGGACATGAGGCACCTCTGGAGAAAGGGAATGGGTGACATTTTGGGTCGAGGACATTCTTTGAAGAATTTTGTGTCTATCTTTGGTGCAAACCAGCATCTGCAGTTCCTTCCTACACACTTTAACTGCTACAAGACCATGCTGCAGTCAAGGTGTTTCTGACCACCCAGCATTGATCATTTCAGTTCTACCATTCTGAACAGAACTGTTCAAACTTGAAAAGTCAGAGTGAAGTGCCAGGTTTCTTTTGGCAAATGGCAGGGAGTATAGTGTTTGCCCTTTTAGCTGCAAATAAGATGCAAGGCTAAAAGAAAAAGTCAGCAAAGAAAAGGTGAGATTAACTTAGAGGGGACATAGAGTCATACAGTGTGGGAAACAGGCCTTTCAGCCCAGCTTGCCCACACCGGCCGACATGTCCTAGCTACACTAGTTCTACATGCCTGTGCTTGGTCCATATCCCTCCAAACTTGTCCTATCCATGTACCTGTCTAGCTGTTTCTTAAATGTTGGGATACCTCCTTGACAGCTTTGTTCCACACACCCACCACCCTTTGTGTGAAAAGGTTACCCCTCAGATTCCTATTAAATCTTTTCACCTTCACCTTGAACCTATGTCCTCTGGTCCTCGATTCCCCTGCCCTGGGTAAGAGATTACGTGCATCTACCCGATCTTTTCCTCTCATGAGGACATGTACCGTTTATATTTAAAAAGTGTACAATTTATTCCACAAACAAACAAACAATCTAAAGTTTGAAAACCTGTCGCAATTGTGCACCATGAAAACCTCGATGACCTGACATGGACTGGCTATCATAATAAACACTGTTTTTCCAATCAATTGAGAATTTAACCATGCGTTATATCTGACAAGGATTGTAATAATGGATCATTGTTAATGCATTTCATGTTATATTGTCAGCCTTGGTAACCTGCTGGAATTTAGTTTTTGTCGCCAATCTTTTTACTTTGCGTCTAAACTGTATATTCATTACCAGATGTTAATGTCTGTGCAAGTATACCTTTCAAAATCCAGATAGGTGTAGAATTACATACAAACTTGATTACGACATGAGACCATAAAAACCTGTTCTGCCAAGTCATAAACTTATAGGGAATAACGCTTTAAAAGGATTTTTTCATATCGAATTTCAAACATGCATTGACATACCTGTGAATTTAAAATCTTTTGGCATCCTCCATTATAGTTTGATTATATGTTGCAGCCTTCACTTTACAATTAAAACAGCCCATCACTTATCTGCCAGGTTTAACAGTTAAGGTTAAGTTGTGCCTCAGCTGCTTTTGTTGACACTCCCCAAAATTCCAAGAATATTTGTGCTTCAAGCTTAAGACAGATGCTTTTATAACAGAAGCTCCTCTTTAAAACAAAAGGAACCATGCCATTTTTATTCATTACTGCATCGTTGAAAGATAACTACAAGACCTTGTCACATACACTGAGAGACAATACTTTCCGGCAAAAAATGATGGCAGCATCCGTGGATGAATATGGACAAAAAATGTTTTTGGTCAGGACTGGAGTCGAGGCAGAAAACTAGGAAAGAGACATAGAGGTGAAGCAAAGCCTGATAAGTGATAGGTGGATATAGGTGAGGATGGATGATTGGCAGGTGGTAGAGATAATTGCAAATGACTAGAGGTGAAAAGGAGACAAAATGGTGTCAGATCTAGAAAGAAGAGTGAAATGCAAAGCTGGTGGAAGGGATATGGGTGGAAGAGGGGGATATACAAAGGAAATGATATATCCCATATTTCCCCTCACCCCTGCTCCCTTCCATCCATACCCCTCCCTCTGGCTTCACATTTCACTCCTCCTACTCTTATCTGACACAAATGTTGTCTCCTTTCCATCTCCAGCATTGTCATAATCTCCACCCATCTGCCAATCATCCTCACCTATATCAACCTATCATTGCCAGGTGTTTCCCTAAGCCACTTCACTTTGCCTGATTCTCCCTCTTCTCCAATCGGCCTGAAGAAGCGTCCCGACCTGAAACACTGTCTGTCCACTCCCTCCGCAGATGCTACCTGACGCGTTGGGTCCCTTCAGCAATTTGTTTTGCGCTCAAAATTCCAATATCAGCAGTTTTATGTGTTTTAATAGTTTTGCGGAGGCCTCCTGTTTCCATCTGTTCTAAATGTTTCATCTGACATCCACAAAGGATGTCTTCTTTCCACATAAAAAGCAATAGTGCATTAATTTTATCTCAATGTAAGATAAGGCTCCCATTAGTCTTTGTAACTCTGGTATGAATCATGGCAACTCTAATTATTCAAAAGATATAAAGACCCAAGATGTTGCCTGTCCCGCAGAGTTACTCCAGCAAGTGTATGAAATCATTTCAAATCAACCGAATTGATCTGTTGCAAGAAGCATTGTCACCATATTGCCACCTGGAAAATTGCAAGCGAAGGAAAATATACGTGCTTGTACATTGAACTGTGCAAATATAAAACTCCTAAACCTAGTAGCAACACATCTGAGCACTTCCCTCCCGCCTCACCCCACCATTGAGCCCAGTAGTGGATCATTGAGGTCCCAGAGGACCTTTGCATCCAACAACTTGGCTTACTGGCAGGAACAGCTGATAAACAACAGTGACGTCATTCAGTTGAACGTGTTATTTTTAACGTACTAAATGTTAGGAAGAATTTCTATTAAAAATTAATAGGTTCCTGATTAATTAGAGCCTCGTAGGTTACAGGGAGAAGGCAAAAGAATGGGGATGAGAGGGAAAATTCAATCATAGGATCATGTGATAAGAGCAAAGATAGGCCATTTGGTCCATCACGTCTACTCCGCCATTCAATCATAGCTCATCTATCTCTCCCTCCTAACCCCATTCTGCTGCCTTCTTCCTATAACCTCTGACACCCGTACTAATCAAAAATCTATCTCTGCCTTAAATATATCGACTGACTTGGTGTCCACAGCCTTCTGTGGCAAAGAATTCCACAGATTCATCACCCTCTGATGAAAGAAATTCCTCCTTATCTCCTTCCTAAAAGAACATCCTTTAATTCAAATGAATAATTATCTATTGTAGATTATATATTGTATATTGTGTTACATATTACATTACCATTGATACATTATCATTATTGTTATTATTATTATAAGCAATGTTATTAATAATGGTAATTATTATTATTTATGAATTAATTATTAAATACGGAAGAAGGGTTTAGGGTGAAGGGGTGAGATTAAAAAAGTTATTCTTCTTCTCGCTCCTTTTCGAGCTTGTAAAGAAAAAGTGTTGGACATTTAAATTTTGCTTTATACTTTTCATTGCTTTGCAAATATTGCCTGGAATGTTCAATTGTTTGACTATTTCGATTTTGGTGTTGTTATTTATTCCTATTTATGTCTACTTGTTCGGAACAAATAAACAAACAAATAAATAAATAAATAAATAATTCTGAGGCCCTACACTTTCCCACTAGTGGAAACATCCACTCTATCCAAGCCTTTCACTATTCTGTACGTCAATGAGGTCCCCCCTCATTCTTCTAAACTCCAGCGAGTATGGACCCAGTGCCGTAAAAAACCACCATATGTTAACCCACTAATTCCTGGGATCATTCTTGTAAATCTCCTCTGGACCCTCTCAAGAGCCAGCACTTCCTTCCTTAGATATGGTGCCCAGAATTGCTCACAATATTCCTGACCAGCGCCTTATAAAGCCTCAGCGTTACATCCCTATTCTTGTATACAAGCCCTCTTGAAATAAATGTTAGCATTGCGTTTGCTTTCTTTACTACCGATGAATGAATGGCGGAGTAGACTCGATGGGGCCGAATGGCTTAATTCTGCTCCTATGTCTTGTCTTTGTGTTTTTGTTAGTATTTCAATATATTTCTAATCAACTCAAATTTTGAATGATTTTAAAAAAAAGTTAGTCTCTTTAAGTAGTTCTGAGATGACAATCAGAAACATTAAAAAAAATGCTCCAAACTCTGATAGAGGCAGGCAGCTTGTTGACCTTCAGATGAGAGATGCTTTACTGGATTTAGCACCGGCTGAAAATTGGCGTATTGGGTTTGGATTACGTCCTGGAATATGTACTGAAGCCGTTATCAAAATGCTGGAGTAACTCAGCGGGACAGGCAGCATCTCTGGAGAGAAGGAATGGGTGACACTTCTTCAGACTGAAGAAGGGTCTCAACCCAAAACGTCATCCATTCCTTCTCTCTAGAGATGCTGCCTGTCCCACAGAGTTACTCCAGCATTTTGTGCCTACCTTCGATTTAAACCAGCATCTGCAGTTCTTTCCTACACACAAAGCTGTTATCAAGGTCCATAGTGGAAAGGCCACATTTTATGGCTCACTTACAATTACTCAAGACAAGAGATTAGAAGCAATTTGCAGCATTGCTGAATTTAAGGGATGAACCTTGATAAAATAAACATTGCTTCTCCTCCCAGGCTACCTTTCAAAACAGACATTCCAGGAGATGGCCAAATGTCCTTTCTGCAGAGGGTTACCTGTGAGTATGTGGCAACACTGAGATTCCAATTGCACATGAAAGATGTGACAGAGAAGGCTTTCCTCAACCTACCCAGATACAATGGTTTGGCCCTCTGAACAAGGCTGTACTGGTCAGGATTAGAAGCGGGAATTTTGAACAATGGACCAGGTTCAACATGATCCGGAGAAAGACCAGACAATAACTTCAACTGAATACACAACTGGTTTGATGGTAAGGAAGCAGAGGGTGATGGGAGAAGGATGTTTTTCTGACTGGAGGCCCGTGACTCGTGGTGTGCCTCAGGGCCAGGCCCGGGCCATTTGTTCTTTGTCATCTATATCAACAACTTGGACAACATTGTACAAGGAATGGTTAGTAATTTTGTAGATGATGTCGAAATAGGTGGTATCATAGATCAGTGAAGAAGGTTATCAAGAATTACAGTTGGATATGAACAGCTGAGTATGTGGGCTGAGGCAATGCAAATGGAGTTTAATTCAGATAGTGAATGCAAGGAATTGCATTTTGGGACATTTAACCAGGGTCGGACTTTCATAGTAAACAGAAGGGCCCTGGGATGGTTGTTGAACAGAAGCACTGAGTACGTACATACTTCTCTGAAAGTGGTGTCACAGGTGGGGAGGATGATGAAGAAGGCTTTTGCGCCACTGGCCTTCATCAGTCAGGGCACTGAGTATGCAAGTTGGGACAAATGTGTTGTAGTTTTATGAGATGTTGGGAGCTAGTGGCATGGTGTTTACCTACATACATTAAAGTAAGCAGTGGTAACGTTGGTCAGTATAGTGGCGTAGTGGTAGAGTTGCTGCCTCACAGCGCCAGAGATCCAGGTTGAATCCTGATTATGGGTACTGTCTGTACTGAGTTTGAACATTCTCCCCATGACAATAAACTCTTTTGACTTTGACTTTGACAGCGTGGGTCTTCTCCGCGTGCTCCAGTTTCCTCCCACATTCCAAAGACATGCAGGTTAATTGGCTTCTGTAAATGGTCCCTTGTGTGTTGGGGTAGAACCTGTGTACAGATGATCGTTGGTTGGTGTGGACTCGGTGGGCCTGTTTCCACACTGCATCTCCAATCTAAACAGTATATCATTGATGGTTTCATAATTCTAGTACACTCCCTCCGCTTGATCTTCAAGACAAACTATAGTTAAGAAAAACAGATTTCACTACAATCACATTCAATCACCTGGTCTATCACAAGCACCACCCTGGGTTAGACGGCCTTCTTCACTATTGCATAATTCAGCTATTTATAAGTACTTCTACTTCAGCTCCTTATGCACATGTTGTTCCTGGGCTTCTAAAATTTGGCAACTGCTCATTTTTGTCTGTTTGGTTTGGAAGGCAAATTCCTCAGTGGAGATGTGTGCCAATCACCAATTCTCTCATCACACAACCACTCTGCCAGCATTCAAGCCAGTCCCTCCTTTCGTTGCCAAGCTCCCATAGAAAACAAATTCCCCACCCTTTGCACACAGTGATTCAAGCAGCACCAAGACTTGTTCAAGCACATGTTTGACGACTCTGTGGTGGAAGGTGCTGTGGTTCAGCAAGATCCTGGGAAGAAAGAAGGTCTCTCATTCAGTCTGGAACTGATCAGTGGGATGTTGATGGATAGAAAGAGACGTTTGTAATGCAGAGATCACCAGTAATTCCAAGAGCTTCTTTCTAACAATTGGATATCAGATTCTGCTGTGAATGCATCTACAGTAGCTCATCTAACTTTTTTTTTTTTTAAATTTCCCCCTTCCTTCCAATTACCTACAACAAACTCTCACTCTCCTCTATTTGGGTGCTTTCATTAAATAAACCTGGGACTGAAACAGTCAGTATTAATAACAATGATTGTGAAATTAAGACTGGCATTAATAAATCCAGAGACACAAGAGATTGCTAGAATCTGGAACAACAAAGAAACAATCTGCTGGAAGAACTCGATGGGTTGAACACGCATGGGGCTGAGGAATGATGCAGGTTTTGACCTGCAATGTCAACCATTGCTTTCCCTCTACAGATGCTGCTCGACCTGCCCAGTTCCTCCAGTAGATTGTTTGCTGTCATAAAAATCAACCTGGTTCATTGACACGCTTCATGGAAGGAAAACTGCCTTGACTAACATTCATGTGATTGCAAACCCACAATAATGTGGCTTATACATCACCACGCTTTAAATAGACCACCAAGCCATTCAGTCAGGGCCATAAAAATAGAAGATGCTGGGAGCAAGTCTGCAAAGAGAAACAGAGTTAGTATTTCAGGTCAAAGACCCTTTTGTTCCAATGATGAGCCTTTGGCCTGAAGCAGTAACTTTGCTGCTCTTTTATGGAAACAGAAAGTAAACATAAAAAAAGACTGCCAAATATAATTGCATTTGCAGTTTCCCTTTTTCAGAGAAGCTGTAAGCTGATGTGTTTCCAGCACTTCCGCTTTCCTGCATCTGCAGTTTATTTCATTTTCAATCTTTTAAAAATGTATTTAATATGATATGTTATACGGAAAGCTTGATATGAAGAGGAACTTTTAAACCATTCTTGTATCAAGCGAATATGGGAGCACGTCATAACACCCAAAAACTAAAATGTGTCCAAATGCATGTCCTTTATAGTCAGCATGCAACGAACAAAATAAGATGATCAGCGATAAAGAATCATCTTTTATTAACAGACGATTTCAATTATAACTTGGTACAGTGTCTCAACGCACGTCCAGAGCACTAATAACATTTCATAGAGCCATTAGGGCAGATGACCAAATGATACGTCAAATCATTTGTTATAAGAATAGTTAAGGCAGTTGAGTGGAGTTGGCCTCAGTTGAACAATGCTCAGAAAACCCAAAAGTTCGTGAAGAATCAAGTTAACAGAGGATTGAAAGGGATTAGGAGAAAGGATATGGTGAACCACTTGGAGATATGAAAATAAAGTTTTAGAATTGCTTAACTGAATTGCTGTCTCAATAAGCACAGGGCTGTTTGGTGAATGGAGTACAGCAGGAGTGTTTAGGATGAGCTCCAATGCAAGACAGGAGAGGACATAGCAAATACCATATAGCACAGAAATATATCTCAATGTACACACAAAGCTTCTGCACCTAGTTACCTTGTCGTCAGTTGATCAATTGGAAAAGCTTCACATCCCACAGCACGGTTTCCTTTGTTGCCTGTGGTACACAAAATATATTTGTATGAGAATTCATTTAACATAAAATAATCTTTGTAAATTAAATAATGAATTCACTAATGTCCTCCAGGTTTGCATACGTTTAAACCCTGACCCGGTCTTGCAGCAGCATGATTAATGCACTCGGTAAAGATCCAAGTGGTGACAAAATTGCACAAATAATCATTCAGCAGAAAGTCTATACATATGTGGTCTTTCCAGTCATGTCTGGATCTCAAAACTAATTAATGCTGACTTGCTATTCATTTCTGGCCTTTTTATTTAATTTCAGCTTTCTAATGTTAAACATATTTTCCAAATTCAAGCAGCTCTGACTACATTGTCATTTAATGCCCAAGCATTGCTATTCTCACTATCCTATGATGCTTGCTATTCCATTCCTAAAAGCAGTTATGAGTCAACCGTATTGTTCACTGTCTGGACTTGCATACAGGCCACACCGGATATGATCAGGTATTCATTTCCCTAAAGCACACTCGTCTCAGGATGGGGTTTTAACATGGTATATTTGCAGATGCCTTTATCTCTGACTAATTATTTATTCCAGAATACATAATTCACTGAATTTACATTCTGCAGCTGCCAACGTGGAATTTAAAACCTTGCCTCTGATCACTGTCCAGGCTTTTGGATTACTTGTTCAGAAACATGCTGCACTCCTTACTTTTTCATTTCCTCTTTTCTACGTTTTTAATTTCTTCAGGCTGAAGATTTAATAAACAATTTTCATAAACTGAAAATATGCAAGTTCACAGGCCTAAGAAAAAACCCCCATTCTAGAACAGTTACTACAGCTGTGATTACATGGCATGCATTGTTGCTGCTATCAACACAGGATGTGAAGATTTATAACAAAGAAAGTATTTTCCAAATTATTAACATTTATGAACCAACCTCTACCAAGAGTACGTGCACAATGGACCATCAAAAGCATCTGGTCTAAATTCATCCACCTGCTTCCGGACCAAAATACTTGTAAAAAATTATTTTAGGTGAGGTCATCTTTTTGTTTTGCTGCCTCACCAGCAATCTGCACAAGTTTATCTTATTGCAAAACCTAGAAACAACTATTTTTTTAGAAATTAAACCTGGAGTCTACTTATCTCTAGTCTCTTTAGAGGAAACAGTGGAACTCACTATATTACAGTTGTATAGCTAAGAGGCATTAGCCTTGTGTATGCAATGGAGCAGATGGTCTCCAGATGTTAAAAATAACAACAGAAGTTATATACAGTCTCTGTTCTGCAACTGAATCGGACCACATTTGACATATCAAATCCTATGATCTCTGAAAACAATTATCTCAGTCTTAAAAAAAATGGATGAGTGCCTGTTTCCTCCATCAGATTCCCCACCCCCAACATCAAAGAACACACTTTCTGTACCGAAAGGGTCACTGAAGGACCTGAATACAAGCTGGGTGACAGAGCAGTGGAATACAATGGGAGCACTGCATTGTCAATTGTGGTATGCTTCATACAACATTCTAAACTAATAATGTCCATCTGTACATGGGCAATATTTAGAGCATCAATTAATTATACCAAATTACATTTATTATGCACAAGGCTTTTTTTTCCCCACAGAAAGTACAGTATAATGGCAACAACCTGTAGTAATGAACACATTATTGATATTGTGTTCATTCAGTGATATTGTGTTCAATCAGTGATATTCCTCGAAAGCCCAGAAAATAAACCAACTTGCGATTTCAGCTATTTTGATTAAGCTATATGGAACTAAACTTGACCTAAAGGAGACTAATCCACAGGAAATAAATTGGTGCCAGCATTACATTGGATAAGGGAATCATTTTTGGAAATCTACAGGAGTACTACATTATAATGCCAAAATGGCAACTACAGTACCCAATCACTCATGTGGCAACAGGATGACACAAGAGACTGCAGATGCTGGAATCTTGAACAAAGAACAAAGTGCTAGAGAAACTCAGGCAGTATCTGTGGAGGGAAATGGACAGATGATGTTTCGGGTCGGGACTATTCATCAGACTGCTGGAATAAGCCTCCGCCCAAATCCCTCCATCCCGCTTTACATTTCACTGGTCTTCTCTCCTTATCCAACAACCTTTTTGTCTCCTTTTCACCTCCAGTCTTCGGAACTTACTACACATACCTGCCAATCCACCCCCCCCCCCCCCCCCACACTACCTTCATCTACTTATCACATACCAGCCTTTGCTCAACCCATCACCTCTCTTTTCCAGTTTTTCCCCCCACTCCATCAGTCTGCCTGACCAGTTGAGTTCCTTCAGCTCATTTTCTCCTTACCTTTGTGTCCTTTGCAACAAAGGCTAATGTGAAATTCACTGTACTAATTGCTTAGTAGGGTGACTTCATGTATTTCCTATACAAAAACTGCTGGAACCATCTGTATAGCAGTATAGGATATGGGGAAAAAAGTCGGAACGGGGTACCGATTTTGGATGATCAGCCATGATCATATTGAATGGCGGTGCTGGCTCGAAGGGCCAAATGGCCTACTCCTACACCTATTTTCTATTATTTTACTTTCCAACATTCTCCATGGACACAATATTCTTCTTTTGTATCTGCTCTAAAGTGGATAAGCTTATATTTCACCACATTATGCCCAGTCAAACTTTTAATCACTCATTTAACCTTTAGCAGATGGTGTCCTCTTCACAACTTTCTTCCCAATTTCTATACTGACAGAAAATGGAGCTGCAATGTACTCAGTCCTTTCATCCAAGTCATTAACCTATAAAGAGCCACTTTGTCAAATATCTTTTGGAAACTAGCTCCCCATTTGGCAGGTACGCAGGACTGCATCTAAAATAACCCAGCCTTTTGTGTACCCTCTAAAATAAACTTGTTCTGTTTATTTGCTTCAGAAACAAGCATTGAAAGTCTCTGCCGTTACCGCATTTCCCCTTGTTGACAACCAAAGGAACCAACATTTACTTTTGCTAATTCCTTCCTTTGAGTCATTTAATCTTGGTTTATTTTCTCCATCCTATGTCAGTTTCTAAACACTTTAAAACTTCTTTACAATCCTTACCTACTTTACATACATAGAACAGTACAGCACAGATACAGGCCCTTCAGCCCACAACGTGTGTGCCAAATATCATGCCAAAATCAACTCTCACATAATCTGTATACACCCATTCCTTGCATATCAATATGCCAATCCTGAAGCCTGAATAAGGTAATTCTCAGGATGGAGGGACTGAACATATGATCAAAGAATGGATGAACTGGGTTGATATTCACTGGAATTTAGAAGGATGAGAGGGAATCTTAATGAAAACATATTAGGGATTGGACAGGCTTGATGCAGGAAAAAGGCTCTTGATGTTGGGGGAGTCCAGAACCAGTGGTCACAGTTTAAGAATAAGGGATAGGCCATTTAGGACTGAGATGAGAAAAAACCTTTTCACCCAGAGGGTTGTGAGTCTGTGGTTCTCTGCCATAGAAGGCAGTGGAGGCCAATTTACTGGATGTATTCAAGAGAGAGTTGGATATACAATGCCTTCCATGATGTTGGGGACAAAGACCCATAATTTATTTATTTGCCTCTGTACTCCACAATTTGAGATTTGTAATAGAAAAATATCACATGTGGGTAAAGTGCACATTGTCAGATTTTAATAAAGGTCCTTTTTTATACATTTTGGTTCTACCATGTAGAAATGACGGCAATGTTTATACATAGTCCCCTCATTTCAGTGCCTCCCGTGTGACTGGGACCTAACAGGTCCCACTTAGTCTCGTCTCCTTTAAACTTTGCCCCTGTTCTCCTCTGGGATACTGCCCTTTATTCTGGATCTGTTCATTCCCAGATGTAAGCACTGCATTCATTGATGGCCTTGTTTCAGCTATCAATGCATTAAACTTTGGAACCCCATAAGTTGTCTTGCCTCTTAATTCTCTTTCAGATACATGTTAAAGATGACTTATTTGTCCAAGTGGTCAAATTCGAGGCATATTTCTTTGGATTATATGACGTTTCATTATATTTTAAAAAGTTGATATGTGAATACAATATCGTTGCCGAACATCAACTCAGTTTATTTTTGGTTGATTTCTTGCTGCAGCACCTCAAATGTTGGAAGCTATCCGGAGCTGGTTACATTTGTATTAGTTCCACACTTTTCGCAATCACTAAAGGACATTTAGCTGTCTGAAGAAGGGTTTCGGCCCGAAACGTTGCCCATTTCCTTCGCTCCACAGATGCTGCTGCACCCACTGAGTTTCTCCAACATTTTTGTCTACCTTCGATTTTCCAGCATCCGCAGTTCCTTCTTAGACATTTAGCTGTAACATTTTTGATATTTGGGTGCAGACAGGAGGACATGTGTGGCTTTTGTATTGTTTAAGAAGGAACTGCAGATGCTGGAAAATCAAAGGTAGACAAAAGGTCGACTTCAGAAAGAACAGAGGGGGCAGACACACCCCCATCCATATAAACGGGACTGAGGTGGAGCGCGTCTCCAACTACAAATCCTCGGGGTACACATCTCGGAGGATCTGTCCTGGTCCCTCAACACCTCCAAGCTGATCAAAAAGGCACAGTAGCGCCTTTACTTCCTGAGGAGGCTCAAAAAAGCCCACCTGTCCCCCCAGATCCTGACCAACTTCTACCGCTGTACCATCGAAAGCATCCTGACCACCTGCTTTACGGTCTGGTACAGCAGTTGCACCTTAGCAGATATGAAGGCACTACAACGGGTGGTGAAAATGCCCAGTACATCATCGGTGCCCCGCTCCCTGCCATGGATGCCCTCAACCGAAAACGGTGTCTGAGACGGGCCGAGAAGATCATCAAGGACCCCTCCCACCCTAACCATGGACTGTTTGCCCTCCTACCATCGGGGAGGCGGTACAGGAGCCTCAGGTCCCGCACCAGTAGGATGAGGAATAGCTTCTATAATAACACCATCACACTGCTGAACTCGGAGTCCCGCCGATAGATTTCCACATCTGTATTTATTTATCTGTATTTATCTATATATTGCTATCACTACGTACTGACACTAAACTGCATTTCGTTGTACCCATACTTGTATCTGTGCAATGACATTAAAATTGAATTGAATTGAAGTGCTGGAGAAACTCAGCGAGTGCAGCAGCATCTATGGAACGAAGGAAATAGGCAACGTTTCGGGCTGAAACCCTTCCGGGGTTGGAAGGTGTGGAAGGTGTCTGCAATCCCATGCAGATTAACTCACTGACAGCTGGCTGGCACCTGTTGCAGCTACAATTGAAATTTCTGAGTCCTGGAAAACTGCATTGCAGTTAGATGATGGGAGTATGAAGAGCATTTTCATACCAACTGCAGCTTGCAAATCCTAAGATAATATGATTGAGCCACACCAAAGGGTATAATGTAAATCAAAGTGAAGAGGCTTGCAAGGTGGAGGCTTAAATATTAAGCTATCATTTTGACAGTTTCTTTCCCATCACCAATTGTAAGCAGTTATGGGCAGCATTACTACATCATGAGTCATAGAATACATTATTGCATCACCGACTCAAGAATACACTAAGTTTACCTTGCGTGGGAAAGGGAATTGCACCAGCTACAGCCATGCAACAAACAGACGATAAGCAGTTGTGAAAACTTTGAGCTATGGATGCCTCGTAGTAGAAGGAAAGTAGCATAAGACTGCTCGAGGCACTGATATGGGTGTGGTGAATTGAGCAACGCAGGCAAGTAATGCAATTGGCATATATCAGTTGAACGCACATTCAATCATCATTACTTGTGTGAGATTATTGAATGTTGAGACACAACACCCAGACTCTAAAAGCGTGATCCGCATGGCAATTTGCTCCCACTGCCTTTTGTACCGGTGTCTAGAGAACCAACTCGCTCCCCGAATCACTTTCTTCCCTACTACCTGCAATTCAAAATTGACAATACAGAATCCAAGTGCTATGCAGGCTGTGTCACCTCATTGTTCAAAGTCCTAGATCAGGTTCCTGCCGGCAATGATTTAGTCATAATTCATCTTCCTCTTAAAAGTGTCAACTAACTTTAACTAACTTGCATTTAGAATATTTAATGACAGAATTTTAAATACCATTAGCCGCTCACGTTGTTGATGAACATTCCAGTCAAATAACTCCAAGTCAGATAAAATAATTATAATAAAGAGTCAACAAAAAGTTAGCATGTTGCTTTCCAATAAATTGCGTGTTGGCAGTAACAACTGGTGGCGCTGTCATCTCATTCTGAAGGGCCTGGGTTCAAATGCATCTCCCGTGACTGGAGCTCTAAATTGTTAACTGACGTTGTACTTTGGTAGCAAAGAATGCCACACAGCTGAAAGTGCTGACTCTTCAATCAACCCTGTCCGTTCTCTCCATCTGGAAGAGGAGGTGTGTCCTGATCTATATTATCCCCCAAGCAACATCAGAAATACAGATAAAATAACCATCATCGCCTTTCCATTTGCGGGAGTTTGACACATACACAATTCGGCTTTATTATGATTTGAAATATTTTCACAATAGGTACAGGAGTAGGCCATTCGGCCCTTCGAGTCAGCAACGCTATTCAATGTGATCATGGCTGATCATCCACAATCAGTACCTGTTCCTGCCTTCTCCTCATATCCCTCGACTCTGCCATGTTTAAGAGCCCTAGCTAGCTCTCTCTTGAAAGTATCCAGAGAATCAGTCTCCACCCCTTCTGCGGCAGAGAATTCCACAGATTCACAACTCTGTATGAAAAAGTGTTTCCTTATCTCGTTTCTAAATGGCTTACCCCTTATTCTTAAACTGTGGCCCCTGGTTCTGGACTCCCCCAACATCGGGAACATGTTTCCTGCCTCTAGCGTGTCCAAACCCTTAATAATCTTATATGTTTCAATAAGATCTCCTGTCATCCTTCTAAATTCCAGAGTATGCAAGCCCAGCCGCTCCATTCTCTCAGCATTTAACAGTCCTGCCATCCTGGGAATTAACCTTGTGCACCTATGCTGCACTCCCTCAATAGCAAGTACTCCACTGTTGGTATGGGTTTCCTATAACGTTCTGTCATTAAATAATCTTATTCTCTCTCAAACTACACAATGCAAAGTAATTGTAGACAAGTGGCAAAAAAAATAATCAAAGGGAGGCAAATGAGAGAGCATAACATGTATGGGGAGGAAGCAGAGGGGTTGGGAGTGATGGGAATTGCTCCATAAGGAACCTCATGGGCCCAACAGGCAAATGGCATCTCATGCTAATAAAATAGTAAGATTAAACGAGAACTCACCTGTTCGAAGTTTGATCGTTATTTTACGAGGAGTTACGATGAGGGATTACGTGAAGAACCCGCCCCACGCTGGCAACGGCATACTTCAAAGCAACGGCATGAAAAACACAGAACACCAAAGCCGGGAGTAACATAGTAAGGCTCATAAAAAGACTTAGAAACCACCATTTGATCATTTATTTTACGAGGGTGGGAGCGGAGGGCACGTAATCCCTCATCGTAACTCCTCGTAAAATAACGATCAAACTTCGAACAGGTGAGTTCTCGTTTAATCTTACTATTTTACTTCGGAGTCACGTGAGTGACTACGTGAAGAGTTTTAAAGCTTTCTGTGTTTTTTATGTCGTAGAATTATCCGTACGACAATCCGGCTAAGTAAACACATACATGAGAAAGCACACAAATGTTAGATCTTTTCACAATCAAGTTTTTTAATGCTGAAAGACCATATAATACCCTCCTTATATTTGAGGGAAAAAATGATTATAAGTGACAAAAAATATCAGTGACTACACAACTGATTATAGCAATTAATAGCAAACAAAGCAGGTGATTATAGTGCTCCCAACACCGCGTGTCCAAAGCTTGTCATAGTGTGAACAGGTTTGTTGTAGAACTTTGAAAAAGTTTCTTCTTTACTCCACCTGCGATTTTTTAAAAAATATGCTCAAGAGGTACGTCCCGCCCCTTCGTCGCGGACGTAGCTGCCGCCCTGGTGGAGTGAGATTTGAAGACATCAGTGTCTATTCCCGCTAAAACCAACACCTGTTTCAACCATTTTGAGATAGTTTGAACTGAAAGCTTTTGTGTGTGGCTTTTTGTGCGTAAGCAGCAATGTCTTTTCGTTTCCTCGAAAAGTGTCCGTCACTTTAATACATTGGTTCAAATGTCTAACCACACACAAAGCAAGCTCAATATGAAAAGCTTGAAAGGTTACCTTTGTTCCAGATCTCCCTGGTCTACTTTGTTTGATCAGATCGTAAACATAGAATACAACGTTATCTGTAGTCACATGCATACAGTCTAAACGCAACATTTGTAAAGTTTGCACTCTTTGGGCTGAGACCAGTGACATTAACATGACCAATTTCAATGTTAACCTATCCAATGACAACCCTTCAATTGGCGTCCATTCTCTAAGTAGAGCAAGTACTATGCTCACATCCCAAATCTCTGTATATCTAGGTTTTGGCGGATTCATGTGAAAAATTCCTTTCATGAATCGTGATATTAATGGATGCGACCCAATTGATTTTTCACCAGTCATAAGTCCTAAATAGGACGACAAGGCACTGCGTGCAGTGTTAATGGCACTGTAACTTAAATGTTGGCCAAAGCGCAAATTGGCAAGGAATTCCAAAACATGAGTAACATTCACATAATCCTCAGAAATATTTTGACTGTGTGCAAATTCTTCCTATTTCTTAATATGTGTCATATATTGTTTCTGTGTGCTATCTCGTCATGATGTGCCAATAACTGTCAAGTTTGGTCCAACAATCCCAGTTCCTGTAGTGGTCTGGTCAAAACCTGCAGATTAACAAATTCATATATGCATATAATGGATAATCTTCATTTGTTACTGGATTAGTCAAGATATCACTACAGTTAAGAATCTGCATATACGGTTCTTTAATCATATTCAGCATAACTGGGAACCAAGGTTGAGTTGGCCAATTTGGCCCTACCAACAATCCGGAAGCTGAATCTTGCTCTATTTTCTTCAAGCATCTCTGGATCAGAGCAAATGGTGGAAAAGCATAAAAGAACATTTTTCCCCAGTGTAATAAAAATGCATCTACTGCAACTGCGTCCGGATCGTGTTCCCAAGACACATAATGAGGCAAATGATGATTAAGCCTGGATGCAAAATCAATTTCTGGCAACCCAAATCGTCGAACAATATTCTTAAATATTGGTGGCTTAAACATCCATTTCGTATTATCTTTAAAAATCCTGGACCTTTCATCTGCTACCACATTGTCTTTACCTGGAGTATAGCTTACTGCAATCCATATCTGCCGACCAATACACCATTGCCATATCTCATTGACCAGACAATCACATGATACTGATCCAACTCTCCCCATGTGATTAATGTAAACCACAGCTGTTTTATTGTGTAATTGTATTAACACATGCAGACCTTGTTTAGCACAACAATATGCTTTAAGCCCATAAAAAGGCCCCCAATAACTCCCAATAGTTAATACCATACTCTTGGAGAAACACTTGTTCTTCAGTTTTCCATCTACCTCCACAACTGGAGGATAAATCTGTGGCCCCCCATCCGAGAGCACTAGCATCTGTATGTAAACCATTTCAGGCTGTTTAATCATAATATTTATTTAGCAGCTTGTGGGACATTTTCCTTTTTTAACCCACCATTGTAAATTCCAATACAGCTTCTTTTGTTAATTACATAGGCCTGTCAAATGGCCTGCCTTCTCTTTGAGAGCTTGTATCTTGTACCTTCGAAGATATCAATAAATGTAATGAACCAAATTCTAATGCAGGAAACTGCTGCTAGCAGTTCACCAATGGTTGTCACCATTTCTCGGATGGAAGGATAAGGTTTTGAATGAGATAATGACAAGTTACCAAAATATCATCGACTTTAACTGTTGGTAAAGGTATTAACATAGTCACTGAGTTAATTACAAACCCCAAAAGTAAATTGTTTGTGCTGGCTGCAGCTGGGGCTTAATTAGATAATTAAGAACCTTAGCTTACCACAAAGCTTTAGTAACTGAAACTGAGTCTTCAGCTGACTCCTGATAATCACTAATGACCAGAATGTCATTGAGATAAGCCATAATGATGTGCATTTTGTGCTCTAATTGGGCTAAACTGGTTTCAACAGTTTCGTAAAGAGTAAAAAACTGAATTCAGTCCATTTGGCAAAGGTTAACTGCCATAATTGTCACAACCAATTAAAATTTAAGTATCACCGAAACCTGATACATAGGTACAGAATAATAGGCGTCTTTTCATCAATCTTAGCCATATAACAACCTGCTGAATTAAATATTTTGCAGTATTCCATGACTCCATTTGAACATGTTTGTATTCTACAAACTTATTTAGACCTGTAAGGTCCAGAATACTTCTGCAACCATCATCTGTAATGCCTTCTAACATTAAAGACAAATTTATGCTCGTGTTCAAAATCTTTTCCATTACCCCTTTTCCAGATAATTAGGCAATGTGGACATAAAACTCTGCTTTTTCAATGCAGAAACACGAAAACATAAGCAGGTTTATTCTGTACAGGAGGATTAACCTCTTGTTTTTAAAAGTAATAGTAGTTAATGAAACTGCTCGTAATATACTGATCAAAAATAATAGTAAGCCAGTTTTAATAAACTTTTTGTAATCTCCCTCTAACTGGAGATTAATCCGCAGTTTCTTTAAGCAGGGAACACGTCTTTAATTCCTCTGCATATGAGCGTGGTGGTCTCCTTATCCCCTGAATTCGGGTAAGTATTTGGTTGTGCAATACAATAAAACTTCCTTGACATATTTCTGCCTCTATTTCCAATATCAAATCCCCTTCTGGGCGAAAAATACCTTTTCGTCCAAAGACGAAGGTTTCATGCAGCTAAAATATTTTAGCTTTTCATCCAATTTCAATAAGTTAGGCAGATTATTCCAAACAGATAACCAAGAGCTTAAACACCACTTGCTCGACACAGGTATGCAACCTTGGGTGAAAAAATGGGCCAAATAGCCATTTATTTTATACAAAAGTTCATAGAAAAAATTGCACAATAGCGTCTTTATTTTTATGTTTTCCTTTCATCTGCCCAAAAGCCATAATAGCAGCAGAGTAATTTGTGAGGATTTTTAAACCTCACTATTTGACGCTCTCATATTTGGAGTCATGAATGCCCATATTAACGGATAAACCGTAGGCTCTTCCAATGAGGCACAATTTCCTGTGCTGTGCAATTTTAATATTTCAATCATCACAGAATCATGAAGTTGGTGAGATACCATATACATAATGTAGGTAGCTAGGTTTTTCCATAGCCTCACCACTTCCTTTAGATATAGCAAAACTTTTGCTATCTCAGGCCCACTTTTTAAATTTATTTTATTTGTAGTGTGCATTCATAATTCACATCACCACTTGCAGGGTCTGTCTTTTGCAGCCCTGATCCACTTGGAATTATATCCAAAGAGACTTCCTCCACCCTATCCAGGGTCAGAGTTTTTATTTTTCAATTTGGCACATAGCCATATTTTGTATATTCAAGCCCCTCAGGGTCTTTTTTGGGGAACTGTTTGGGTACTGTGACCCTGGTCTTTAGTACATTCAAGCCCCTCAGGGTCTTTTTTGGGGAACTGTTTGGGTACTGTGACCCTAGTCTCTTTTATATTATGGAGTACTTTCTCCATATCGCGAATTTTATTAACTTTTTTAAAAATACAGTCTTTCTGACTTTTAAAATATCCTGTCAAAATTGTGGAGCATTTAAACCTTTCTACCGTATTTTAAACGGTACCAGTATCGGAACCGGCCCCGTAATTAATCTCTCGTCCCGATCGCTGGGTATTCCCCTGGGACGTTCTTTTTAAAAACTCCGTTATTTTAACAGAGTATATCTGTTTAATTTAAACTTTAGTTTAGTTTTTTAAAACCTTTAAAATCCTGGTTTCCACCAGGCACGGAGTTTTCTAGTCCTAAAAAGTTTTTCAACAGCACTTACCTGCCGGTTCTGAACCTACCGCTGTCGAGGAGCTGCTCCTTACTGCAGCTCCTGCTTCTGCCGTCAGCGTCGACGTAATGCCGTTGCCAGCGTGGGGCGGGTTCTTCACGTAGTCACTCACGTGACTCCGAAGTAAAATAGATGCTTTTATTAAGGCTTTTTATTTTAATGGCATTGGCTTTTTAGATTACATGTCCTCAATGATTTTGTTTTCACTCAAATGAAATGTACACCAATCCCCACCCATTTTGTGCAATTCTTTGTCCCATGCCACTGAGTTCATCTATGTCACAAGACCACTTGTTATCTGGATTCATTGGAATTTATT
Source organism: Okamejei kenojei (assembly GCA_035221665.1). NCBI lineage: Eukaryota > Metazoa > Chordata > Chondrichthyes > Rajiformes > Rajidae > Okamejei > Okamejei kenojei. Next base: position 46,122,030 of record CM069149.1, on the reverse strand, counting down.
ATGGGAACCCTTTGAAGTGGGTTCAAAATACTCCCAACAGTTCTAAACCCTGCGCTCTCCTCGGAAGTCGCAATAGGCTCTAACCAGCTGGATTTAATTTTAATAGAAATGAAAAAGACAATTGATTAGAGGATGGCTTTACAGCATTTGTGGCCTGAACAATTGTTAATTACATACACACAAAATAAGTAGGTAATTAGATAAATACTTTATACTGAAATATTTGCCAAACATCAACCACATGATATCACATTTTGCTTGTTCCGGGGTTATAATAAATTACTTTGGCATATCAAAGCTTTGCTTGGGGTGGCACAGCTGTCTGTATGGAGTTTGTGTGTTCTCCTTGTGACCGTATAGACTTCCTCCAGGTGCTCCGGTTTCATCACACATTACAAACACATGCAGGTTTGTCGATTAGTTGGCCTCTGTAAATTGTCCCTGATTTGTTGGATAGAACTAGTGCACAGGTGATCATTGTTTGAGAAAGAACCGCAGATGCAGGAATAATCAAAGGTAGACAAAAATGCTGGAGAAACTCAGCGGTAGAGGCAGCATCTATGGAGCAAAAGAATAGGTGGCGTTTCCGGTCGAGACCCTTCTTCACACTGATGTGAAGGTGGGGGTGGGCGGGAAGAAGAAAGGAAGAGGCAGAGACAGCAGACTGTAGGAGAGCTGCGAACAGGAGGGGAAATGAGGGAGAAAGCAAGGACTACCTAAAATTGGAGAAATCAATGTTCATACCATTGGGGTGTAAACTGCCCAAGCGAAATATGAAGTGCTGTTCCTCTCATTTTTGAGTCCCACCGGTGATCATTGGTCTGCATAGACTCGGTGGGCTGAAGAGCCTGTTTCCAAACAGTGTCTCTAAACTCTAAACTAATCTTGCAACCAAATAATAAACCACATTTGACATGAAGCAACCCTAAACCAAAATATAAAATATAACATAACAATTCATCCCAGCATAACCTGTAAAATCAAAGGGTTACACAAAAATCTGGTGAAACTCAGCGGGTGCAGCAGCATCTAAGGAGCGAAGGAGATAGGCGACGTTTCGGGTCGAGACCCTTCTTCAGACTGGTCAGGGATCAGGGAAACGAGAGATATAGACGGTGATGTGGAGAGATAAAGAACAATGAATGAAAGATATGCAAAAAAGTATCGATGATAAAGGGAACAAGCCATTGTGAGCTGTTTGTGGTGTGAAAATGAGAAGCTAGTGCGACTAGGGTGGGGGAGGGAGATAGAGATAGAGGGAATGCCAGGGCCCGAGGGCTGAGGGAGGGGTGGGAAGGGGAGGAGACAGCAAGGGTTAACAGAATTGAGAAAATTCAAAATCAAAGCATCGTTTTGAACGTTACCCTCAATCCCATTCCCCAATACTTTCTGCATTGCCTTGCAAATTATTCTCTCAAGTGCTTATTCAATTTCCTCTGGACACATTGATTAATTAAGTTTTCCTTCCCTTTCTAGGCAGTGAATTCCAGATTGTAACTACTTTACATATAGGGGTTTCTTCGTATTCACCCATTTCAGTATTCTGTGATTTTTGAACCTTGGATTATGCTAATGAAATGCTAATGAACTTACATGTTCTGTAACAACTCTAACCGATCTCCTTTTAACCTTTGCTCAACAGAATAGTCTCAACTTCTTCGCTTAAACCTCTTGTTGAAATATATAATTGCTGGAACCAATCCAGTAAATCTTTTCTCTAGCATCAAGGAGTCTTCTGATCCTATTGAATTGGACATGTTACTCCAGTGTTGGCCAAATGATAGTTTGTACAAGTTCATCAAAACTTCACTGTTTTTGTATTCTATGCCTCTATTTATAAATTCCAGGATCATTTTATGCTTCACTAACCCCTTTCTTATTATGCCAACACTTACCCATCAAATACCCATCCTTCTTGCAAAGTCATTTAATGTTCTTTTTATATAAATGACAAACTAGGAAGTGCATCTTGGGCATCACGGTGGCACAGTGGTAGAGTTGCTGCCTTACAGCGTTTGCAGCGCCAGAGACCCGGATTCAATCCCAACTACGGCTGCTGTCTGTACGGAGTTTGTACGTGTGGGTTTTCTCAGGGATCTTCCGTTTCCTCACATAGAAACATAGAAAATATTTGCAGGAGTAGGCCATTCGGCCCTTCGAGTCTGCACCGCCATTCAATATGATCATGGCTGATCACACACTCCAAAGACGTACAGGTTTGCAGGTTAATTGGCAGGTTCGTATGCTTGGTATAATAAGTATATATTTTCCCTAGTGTGTGTAGGCTTGTGTTAATGTGCAGGGAACACTGGTCGGCATGGATTGTGTGAGCCGAAGGGCCCGTTTCCACACTGCATCTCTAAACGAAACTAAATCAAAGCATCTGGCCAAAATACTGGCTGCAAATCATAAAGCACAAAAACATTTAAACATTGTGGGTAGCAGATCACATGCATAAGGCCAGGGCATTTGTGGTGGATTTAACATTTTGTCAGATTAGAACAACATTAGAACCATCTACAAGTACTGCAGAAATAGGAGCCAAAGTGATTTGATTTGATCTGTTTGCTCACAGGTTATCTTGACCCAAGTCTAATTTATAATCAGATCATCAGGCTCTTGGTAACAATGTTATTTTCCTCTTATTCAGTGAATGTCAGGGAATTATTTTTTCCCAGGGCAAAATAAAGCAGAAAATGAGAAGGAAGCAACCAAGTCAAATAAATAAACTGTCCAGAATTGCAAAGATTGCATGTGGCTTGTTATACAAATTGACAATTGATCACCTGACATCCTATACATGATACTCTTATTGTCATAGCAAGTGGAGGCCGAAAGAAGGACAAAAAGAGAAACAGTAATGGCTGGAATGTACAATGTATGATACGTGGTTTACATTTAATGGAAGGTAGATATTTCTCAATTCAAGAACCTTGATGCTTTGCCCTAATATCTGCCAGCTCAACAAGCCAAATGATAAATTGATACAAACATAAAATTCCATCAGGAAATCTTTGTCAGTAATTTAAACTATATTTCTGGAACTAATATTAAATACGTTCTCTGAATATGGGATTGTGTTGTTTCTTTCTTGCCCTTCCCTTAAGGAGTACAATACCCATTGATAGATAAGTAAACATATCAGAACACAAGGAATAATCCGGCTCTTAAGAAATTGAGCTTCCTCAAACATGCAATATCACAATTAATTATTCCCACTGAAATATTCTCAGATTCTGTAATGAACACTGAAATATCACCAGCTGTTCAGTACAACTAGATTATTCATAGGCTTTATGGATTTATGCATTGAAACTTGTTATGATTAGTGCTTGCAGTGACTTTGAAAGCTTCAGCATTGATCTTGTTGCCAAAACATTTCTGTGTTCACTGACTTTTAAGAGGCAAATTGATGGAGATGGCAGACATTAGTCCAGCAGGTACTGGTATCTCAGGTTTCTAAATGGTCCTTTCATAAGCTAGGGTACTGTCTGATTCACATCTACCTCACTGTGGACATTGGACTTTGTCTGTGGAACTGATGCACTACAATGCTGAGAACTGTATTAACTATTATCCCCAAGTTTGACTTGATTGTATTAATGTATAGTATTATGTGATCTGATTGGATAACATGCAAAGAAGGTTTTCACTGTACCTCGGTACACGTGACAATAATAATAATAAACCTAAAACTAAACCTGTGATGGCACAGGGAGGCAGACATCTTTGTAGTCCTACACACAATGACATAACCTGACAGGCTCCAACATGTGAACTGGGGAGGAAATGAGATTTTGCCCCGATCCAGTAAACCTCTTCTACACCCTCAGCCACATGTTGTGCACTCCATTCACAAGCAAAGCAAGTGCAAAACCTGCCCTTTCATCTGTTCCTTTTCCATCATCCAGAGAGCCAATCAATCCTTCCAGTAGAGCAGTGTTTCACATGCACTTCATCCAACTTAATGTATTGCATTTGGTGCTCATGATGTGATCTCCTGTACACTGGAGAAACCAAATGTACATTACGTCACAACTTTGTGGACTATCTTCATTCAACCCACAACTACTGATGCTGGAAATTAAAAACTAAAACCAAATGCTCAAATCTCTCAGCCGGTCAGGTAACATTAGTGGAGAGGGAAACAAGATTTAAACATAAGGAACTGCAGATGTTGCTTTACTTAAAAAAGACACAAGTGCTGGAGTAATTCAGCAGGTCTGGAGAACATGGATAGGCATGTTTGAAGAAGGGACCCAACATGAAACATCGTCTATCCAGGTTCTCTAGAGATGTTGCTGAATGCTCGGAGTTGCTCTAGCACTTTCAATAGGTAAACAAGGTTAATATTTTAGGTCACAAGCATACTTTAAGGTGCAGAGGGCTTTAAGCTTCCATATGTTCATCTCTTTAAATCTCGAAATCACTCTGACCTCTTTGCCTTCAGCCTCCTACATAACTCCAAGAATGCTTGTTGTAAGCTTGAGGAACACAACCTCATCTGACAACAAGACTCGTTTCAACCCCCAGGACGTCACACTGAATTTAGCAATTCCAATTAATCCCTTGTTTACACAGATGTGGCTGCAAGCGGCCTCGGTATTCTGGGGAATCGCTTTCCTAGAAAATAAACCGTATCGTGATTTTTCATTATTTAAATCTATGTAATTTGCTCCCGTTTCAAAATGCCAGTTAATAAAACAATTTTGTACAGATTTTTTTTCTGTAAACAAATTACATGAGAGCAATGTTTTCTCCATATCACAAACCTTTGGGTAGTGATTTGTGAAATCATTACCCAAACAAATGAGAATTTAGCTTATTTTTAGTTTGTAGAGATACAGCATGAAAACAGGACCTTCGGCCAACCGAATCTACACCGACTATCGATCACTTGTCCACACTGGTTCTATGTAATCCTTCTTTCGCATCCACTCCCAACACATTTGGGGCAATTTTACAGAAACCAATTAATCTACAAATCTGCAATTCTTTGGGATGTGGGAGGAAACCGGAACACCCGATGGAAATCCACACGGTCACAGGGAGAACGTTCAAACTTCAAATAGACTGCACACGAGGTCAGGGTCAAACCTAGGTCTCTGGCGCCGTGAGGCAGCGACTCTACCAGCTGTACTACTGTCCCATGCTGCTGTGCCATGAATTTCCATAACCTGAATGGGCGTACAGTGGGGTCTATCTGCATACTTTTGCTTCATCTTGTTACATTTCAATTTGTCTCAGCATCGTTTTGTTCCAACTGTCGGAACTATGGAGAACAACTCACTAAACCTAGAATACTTAAATGTTTTTTAGACTTATCGGAAAATGAAACAGGACATAAGTGATAGGAGCAGAATAAGGCCATTCAGCCCATCAAGTCTACTCCGCCATTCAATCATGGCTGATCTATCTCTCCTTCCTAACCACATTCTCCTGCCTTTTCCCCCCATAACTCTTGACACCAGTAGTAATCAAGAATCTATCTATCTCTGCCTATCTATCTATCTATCTTTTTTTTAAATTATTGGATATGGTGGCACAATGATGCACCAAATGGCTGCTGTCTCAGCTCCACCGACTCGGGTTCAACCTTGATCTGTGTGGAGTTTGCACTTTCTTTCTGTGAACATATGGATTTCTTCCAATACTCCAATTTTCCCACATATGTTACAAGACGTTGGTGAGGCTGCATTTGGTACTGTGTGTCGTTTTCATCACCCTACTATAGGAAGGATATTGTTAAACAGGAAAAAGTGCAGAGATCTGCGAGGATGTTTCCAGGACTTGGAGGCCTGAGCTATATGGAAAGGTTAGACTTTATTCTGCAGAAGGCTGATGGGTGATCTCATAGAGGTGTATAAAATCATGAGGGGAATAGATAGGGTGATTTCAGAGTTCTGAATGGGTACATAATAGGAATCATTTAAAGAGGCATGGGCCAAATGCGGGGGCAGGTGGGACTAGTGTGGAAGAAGCACCTGGGTTGGCGTTGGCAAGTTGTGTCGAAGGGCCTGCTTCCGTGCTGTATGACTCCTCGATTTTATCCATTACCACCTGCATGAACAAATTTCTCCTCATCTCAGTTATTCAACAACCGTTAATATCAGTTATTCAACGACCGTTGCCTCTAGAGCCATCAGACAGAAAACATCCTCCCTGCACCTGGCTTGTCATGCCTTATAACAATTACTGGAACTAATCTAGTGTATCTCCATTGCACTTCCTGTATAGTAATGCACTCATTATTTAGGCGAGGATACCAAAACGGCACATGATACTTTGGGTGGAGTCTCATCTACGCCCGATATAACTGCAATAAGAAGCCTGAACTCGTAGGAAAGAACTGCAGATGCTGGTTTATATCAAAGGTAGACAAAATGTTGGAGTAACTCAGCGGGACAGGCAGGTCCTTCTAAACATTGCCCAATCGTTCATCAGAAATTAGTGACACTATACGAGTACTACAGCAGAAAACCTAGAAAAGTGTAGAAAATGTTGGCATGTAATTAAAAAAGGATATTTTAAAAGCAAAGAGAATTGTATGAAAAGCAAGTACATAAATAGCAACAGAATAACTAAGGAAAGTATGGTCTGTTTAGGTAACCCATGTAAGGAGGCAAGAATGTGGTTATGATTCCTAATGAAAAATCCATAGTCTTCATAAGCAGGGGATCCTGCTGATGATATTGTATTTATGGAGAATAACTAAAATACTGGCTGAGAAACATAGTAAATGAAGAAATATTGAAGAGGTTTAGTGTCTTTAAAAGTGGAATAATCACCAAGCTGGGATGAAATATATACAGGCTGTTAAATGTAAAAAGGGAGCAAATTGTAGAGTTTGTAACAGGGGAGTTTGTAAGAATCCCCGTGTCCAGAGGATTGTAAGAATGTCAAATGATTGCTAACATTGTTCCCTTGTAAATTTCCTACTGGTATGAAAATGTCTACCAATTTTTGGTAGGATGGCCTCAGCTAATCTCCAGGATTTGATTATTCGCTCCCAAGATACAGAAGTGCGAAGGCAGCAGGTGCAAGGGAGAACAATTGCCTCTGAATTCCCAATGCAGTATCCTAAACAGAATATATCGCAGTATGGTATCACTACTAGTCACCACCATTGAAAGTCCCACATAAGAAACCTTTGGAATTCTTCAAACAGTTTAAGATTGCGGACCATTATGTATCTGTACACTGTAAATGGTGAATTGTAATCATCAGGGACGTGCGGTCACGGGGGTCAGGGGAGGCAGAGTCGCACCTGTCATACTCCCAATGAAAATAGCTGTTAAGAAAAGTAAAGAAAAATAATAATAAAATAAGTATAAAGATTTTTCCACTGATCTGTGTTATAAATGTCATTTCTCTATGAATCTAATTATTTTTTATAGTAAAAATCGCCAAATTTTCGCAGCTCCGCTGCAAGTACAGGAAGAGATGTGAGGTGAGGCAGCGACAAGCTGAGCCTCCCCTTTGATTGCGCAACCCCTCAGAAATTGCATGGAGCGCGGGCAATAAGTATGTGCCTGTTACTATCTCTACGTATGTCACCAATGTAATGGTTGTAGATCCCTTCATTACATGTCCTTATCTTCCATAGTCCAGGTAGCTTATTTCACAAATAAATATATTAAATTTAGGCACGCTGGTCTCCTCATAAAACTGCAATGAAAAAGCAGCAGGGGAGGCAGCGATCACGTCTGCCTCACAAGGGGGCGTGCCTTGAGCCCAGTGGAGGGAGAGCAAGCATCAATTACGTAGGCTCACGTAATTGATGCTGCCTCGCTCTCCCTCCACGTTAGCTAGCTTCAGCAGCGGCGGCGCAGACTGGTAGGTTGATTTGTAGCGGCCGATTCGGAGGCTCTCCTTCCCTCCCTTCTTTCTCTCCTTCCCTCCGTTCTTTCTCTCCTTCCCTCCCTTCTTTCTCTACTACCCTCCCTTCTCTCCTTTCCTCCCAGACTCATCACGCACAGACAACTAACACACAGACAACTAACACACACACACACAACTAAGTTAGGATGGGGTAGAAGCCAGTGCCACCCCAGCCATTGACCTCACCGCACGTCACTGGTAATCATGCATTGTCTTTCCGCTGACTGGGAAGCACACAACAAAAGCTTTTCACTGTACCTTAGTACACGTGACAATAAACTCAATTAACTCGGGCAACCAGGGATAAACAACATATTCGGCCTTATCAATGACCAGCATTTCCTGAGAATAAATTGACAGAAAGGTAAGGGATTTCTAAATCTTTAGCTGTTTTGACATTTGGGAGTTTTGTGGTCAGAGGAACACAATATAAAGCTTGTTATCGGCAACTATGAATCATTCCATTATTTTCTTATGTCGAAATACACAAAAGCTTTATTTAGCAAGGCAAGAGTTACTAAAAATCATGGGTCAGGCAAACAAAGCTGAACATTTTAACTACTAAATAGCTCAATAAACACAGTACAACACAGGTAGCAATTTTCTTCGCCCTTTTAAAGTTCAACATTGGTTTAAAATACTTACTACTAAAACTGATTGCAAGGGGAATCCCTTGCAACTGATTGCTGTTGTAATCAGAATCACTGCATCTGTTGCAATTAGATACAGATAGTAATATCTACTCAAAGCGACAATCCTGATATATGTATGAAGGAACTGCAGATGCTGGTTTAAACCAAAAATAGACACAAAAAGCTGGAGTAACTCAGCGGGACAGGCAACAGAGAAGGAATGGGAGCCGTTTCAGGTTCGGACCCTACTTCAGACTAGTTTCTTCAATCCTGAAATATAGTGCTATTCCTCAGACTACACTTTAGTTTTGTGATTTATATCCTGAATTACAAAATCAGATGATAAACTAATGCAATTTTCATTGTCAGGGATCATGCCATAGTAAATACGTAAAAATATATACTTAAAGGCCCGTATCAACAAGAATCCCCATCTCAAAAATTCCGCATAGAATATGTAAATAAGGGCACGATTTCAATCACATTTTGGCAAGTTTCAAATATGATTGTGAATTAACCCAAATGTAATATGATCCTCTGTAACAGCTATCAAAATAAACCAAGTTCCCAAGGAGATCACCTTTCAAAATGAAGGTGGAACATTGACGCAGGTAAATATCAGAAACTCGACAACTGTTAAAAAATAAATATCCCCTTGTATGGTAGGTATCAGAAACTCGCTTCAGCAATGATTACTGCAACAAACGTCTGGAACAAAAGCTAAACTTTTGCGCATGCGATTAGTAGAGCCCGCCGGTATGCACAAAATGCTGGAGTAACTCAGCGGGGCAGGCAGCAGTTCTGGAGAGAAGTCAAGTCAAGTCACATTTATTTATATAGCACATTTAAAAAACAACTCTCGTTGACCAAAGTGCTTTCCATTTGTTATAAGAATAGTATACACAAGCAAGCTATATACAAATAGCCCTCGCTCAGAGGACGTCAGGAAAGGCTTAGGAGAACAGATACGATTTTAGCCTAGACTTAAAGAAGTCGATGGAGGGGGCAGTTCTGGTGGGGAGGGGAATGCTGTTCCACAGTCTAGGAGCTGCAACCGCGAGAGAAGGAATGCGCGACGTTTCGGGTCGAGACCCTTCTTCAGACTACAGTGGAATCCGCCCCCGCACTCACATATCGAGCTTGAGCTATTCTGTGGTTCTCAGAAGTTCCACTTCAATCGTATACGTAAGGGAATGAAGCGTCAGTTAACCTTCCTGTTTAAACGCTGTAGGGCCCATTTACGACCTCCTGTGATAAATTCCTCCAAAGACCTTGAAGTGGACGGGTGATCGTTTCCCCGCCCACCTCCTTCCTTCTATTCAACCTACCCCGTAAGCATGGGATCTGCAAGAGCGCGTTGACTTCTGCACACTTTACAAACAGATGTTACTGCACATATTGAGTAACTTTGGAATATCTGAACTTTCATATTGTATCTGGTTGTTACACATAATGTGTAGGAAGGAATTGCAGATGCTGGTTTAAACCGAAGATAGGCGCAAAAAGCTGGAGAAACTCCGAGTAACTAAGTCTGTCTGAAGAAGGGTTTCGGCCCGAAACGTTGCCTATTTCCTTCGCTCCGTAGATGCTGCCGCACCCGCTGAGTTTCTCCAGCACTTTCGTCCACCTTCGATTTTCCAGCATCTGTAGTTCCTTCTTGAACAAACTGGAGTAACTCAGCGGGTCAGGCGACATCTCTGGGGAGAAGGAATGGGTGACGTTTCGGGTCGAGACCCTTCTTCAGTCTGACAACACATGACGTGTTGTACACAAAATAACCTTGGAACATTTGATCTCTCATGTTATTTCTGGTAAATTATACGATGCCATGTCGTCCACAGAACAAACTTGGAATATCAAAGGAATATTCCAACCTTGGAATGTCTGAGCTTTCACATTACTTCTGGTGGTTATACATAACACGTTTTGACACAGGGTAACCTTGAAATACCTGAGCTCTCACTGTATTTCTGGTCACCATATAATATAGAGTAACCTTGGAATATCTGAGCTCTCTGGGAACCGTACAATAACGTTGCACACACCGAGTAACCCAGGAATATCCGAGCTCTCACTCTATTTCTGGTTACCATACAATAAAGAATAACCTTGGAATATCTGTGCTCTCTGGTAATTATACAATAACATTTTGCACACACAGAGTAACCTTGGAATATCTAAGCTCTCGTGTTATTTCTGGTAACCATACAGCAACATGTTGTACACACCGAGGAGCCTTGGGATATCTGAGCTTTCCCGACAGCTACATCATGCTGTGGCCAGTGTGGATGCGGACACGCCAGCCCTGCTGACACCGGGCTGCAGTCAAGCCCCGACCGCATACCAACACAGTTGCGTCACCTGATGCAGCCAGAAAGCTCCATAAACTCTTACCTTTAAACTTTTTGGTTCAACAGGAGAGGTCGGTCGGTCGGGGCGGCGTGATTCTGTGCGTCAACCCCCCGCGGGCTGTATGCACCCAGTGCGGCCGGGTCGGCGCCTCCTTCAGCCGGTGCCCAGTGGTGGGGTGTGGACTGGGGCCTCTCCCCTCCTTCAGATCGGCGCTGTCCGCCAGAGAAGTTTCACCAGCCGCGGGCAGATGTAGATGCAGCTGCAGCTTGGGCCTGGGAGCGGGTTCAGGCCGTTGAGGCTGCGGTGTGTGGCGGCCCCGCCGGTTGTTCACTGTCAGGATCGCCGCTCCCACCGTCGTCGCTGCTGCTGCTGCTGCCCCGTCCCGCTCCGCACCGCGCATGCGTCGCCAACCCCGCCCTCATCGCGCGCGCGCCCCCCCGCGTCGTCATCCCGACCCTGGCCGCGCGCGCTCCCGCGTCGTCATCCCCCACCCTGACCGCGCGCGCTCCCGCGTCGTCATCCCCCACCCTGACCGCGCGCGCTCCCGCGTCGTCATCCCCCACCCTGACCGCGCGCGCTCCCGCGTCGTCATCCCCCACCCTGACCGCGCGCGCTCCCGCGTCGTCACCCCCCACCCTGACCGCGCGCGCCCCCGCGTCGTCATCCCCCACCCTGACCGCGCGCGCCCCCCGCGTCGTCATCCCCCACCCTGGAGCGCGCGCGCCCCCGCGTCGTCACCCCCCCCCCCCCCCCACCCCGGAGCGCGCGCGCTCAGCCCCGCCTGACGTCACTCAGCCCTGCCCCGCGCGCTCCTACAAATGACGCCAATGTCCCGCCCAAACCCGGGCGCGCGCGCTCCCGCAGTCAACCCTCCACCACATCCCGGTCGAGCTCCCGGGCTGATGTCGCACGCATTCCCAGCGAAAGGCAAAGAACCTCGGCAAAAGGCCGCTAGACAGACAGACAGGTGCTCCAGCAGAATCTGCAGGATGTATCGGGCTCTGGTGAGACCACATCTGGCGTGTTGTGTACAGTTTTGGTCTCCTAAATTGAGTAGGATATCCTTGAGATTGAGGCAGTGCAGCGTAGGTTCACGTGATGATCCCTGGAATGGCGGGACTGTCATATGAGGAAAGATTGAAAAAACTAGGCTTGTATTTACTGGAGTTTAGAAGGATGAGGAGGGATCTTATAGAAACATATAAAATTATAAAAGGACTGGACAAGCTAGATGCAGGAAAAATGTTCCCAATGTTGGGCGAGTGCAGAACCAGGGGCCACAGTCTTAGAATAAAGGGGAGGTCATTAAAGACTGGGGTGAGAAAAATCTTTTTCACCCAGAGAGTTGTGAATTTATGGAATTCCCTGCCACAGAGGGTAGTGGAGGCCAAGTCACTGGATGGATTTAAGAGAGAGTTAGATAGAGCTCTAGGGGCTAGTGGAGTCAAGGGATATGGAGGGAAGGCAGGCACGGGTTATTGATAGGGAACGATCAGCTTTTTGTCTACCTACTGATTTTAGATGATCAGCCATGATCATATTGAATGGCGGTGCTGGCTCAAAGGGCCGAATGGCCTCCTCCTGCACCTATTTTCTATGTTTCTAATCCCCGGCCATGCTCCACCTGGGAATGCAATGGCACAAAGTGAACTGGTGCACATTCCTTGCTGGTTATGATGGAAACAGAGAAAAATAGGTGCAGGAGTAGGCCGTTCGGCCCTTCGAGCCAGCACCACCATTCAGTATGATCATGGCTGATCATCTAAAATCAGTAGGTAGACAAAAAGCTGGAGAAACTCAGCGGGTAAGGCAGCATCTATGGAGGGAAGGAAATAGGCAATGTTTTGGGTCGAAACCCTTCTTCACTAAAATCAGTACCCTGTTCCTGCTTTTTCCCCATATCCAGAGATGCCAACCTTCCAGAGCACAAATCAGTAATCATAAGGCTAAAAATCAGTAATATTTTGCGCGAAGCAATTTTTTTTTCTGCATGATGGCAAGCGCGGCTCCCACAGGCAAGCGATAGCGCATAATGTTAACATTAACATACCTGTATGTTCATTAGTTGGTATTACATAAACATGTATTAACTCACCATTGGAAATGCTCTATTGAAAGACTGGATGAACGAGTTCATTATCAATATGTCTTGATATGTTTAAACACACACACTCACACATATATACGCGCACACAGGCAGCGACTGGAGATAAGACTCTTTTTCAGACTGAACTGAACTCTCGTCGGTGAGAGTACTTGTGATTATCTGCAGAAGGATCTCGACCAGAAAAGTCATCCACTCCCCAGAGCCGGCGCCCGTCCCACTGAGCCCCCCCAGCCCCCTTATAATTTCCGTACTTTTTCTATAGCTGCCACCCATTTGATGTCATCCTGCACCCTGCTCCTGGTCCCGGCCCGCGCCGATCTGCGTGTGTGTGTGTGTCGGAGTCTGAGCGGAGAAGCGCCGGCACCAAGAGTGAGTGAATGCATGGACAGACGGACGAAAGCAACCATCGTAGAGCGCAATAGGTGACATTTTGGGCAGAGACCCTTCTTCAGACTGACAATCAAGAGAAAGGGAAACGGGAGGCATATCTTCCATTCGTTTGTCCTTAGTGCCATCTATATCTATTGTTCCTCTTTCCCCTGACAGTCTGAAGAAGGGTCTCAATCCGAAATGTCATCTATGATCGTTCCTTTCGCCCGTCTGTCCGATTGTTCGCTCGTCCTTGGATTAAGTAGCGCAGGATAAAGCTGGGAATTCATGCACAGGATGGAAACTGGAACGTAGGAGAACGTCGTCCCTCTGCGTACCCCCCCCATTTCCATCACTCGCACTCACACACTCACTCACACACTCCCAAACACACACAACAAGTATGTGCTAACTTAAAATCGGCAAAATCCGGGATTTACGATATGAAAATCATACCGCCCGTAATTGGCCAATTTTCCGTAGAAATTACGGGAAATCCGTACCAGTTGGCATCTCTGCATATCCCTTGATTCCTTTAGCCCCGAGCTAAATCTAACTCTTTAAAACATCCAGTGAATTGGCCTCCACTGCCTTCTGTGGCAGAGAATTCCACAGATTCACAACTCTGGGCGAAGATGTTTTTCCTTATCTCAGTTCTAAATGGCGCACCCCTTATTCTTAAACTGGTTCTGGACTTCCCCAACATCAGGAACATTTTTCCTGCATCTAACCTGTCCAATCGTTTAAGAATTTTATATGTTTCTGTAAGATCCCCTCTAATCCATCTAATTTCCAGTGAATACAAGCCCAGTCGACCCATTCTTTCATCATATGTCAGTCCTGCCATCCCGAGAATTAACCTGGTGAACCTACGCTGCACTCCCTCAATAGCAATAATCTCCTTCCTCAAATTAGATCAAAATTGCAAACAATACTGCAGGTGCTGTCTTACCAGGGCCCTGTACAACTATAGTAGGACCTCCTTGCTCCTAAACATAAATCCTCTCGCAATGAAGGCCAACATGCCATTAGCTTTCTTCACTGCCGGCTGTACCTGCATGCTTACGTTCAGTGATTCAGATAATAATCTGCCTTCCTGTTCTTGCCACCAAAGTGGATAACCTCACATGTTATTGCCCCCAAAGTGGATAACCTCATGGTGGTGAACCTGCTCCACATACAATAGTGGAGTAACAGTACAGTGCAGGAACATGAATACACAGTGTTCCTGTGTATTCAGTCTTAAGCGTCTTGACCCAAAACATCACCTATGCATGTTTTCCAGAGTTGGTACCTTACCTGCTTGATTCAAGCACTTTGTCTATGTTTTGCCCATCTAAAAGCCTTTTAAACACCACAATCATATCTGCCTCCATCACCGTCCCCAGCAGCACGTTCCAAGCACCTACCACCCCATGTGTCAAAAAACCTGCCCCACACATCTCCTTTAAACTTTACACCTCTCTCCTTAATAAGACAGTGGTGCCTTAACTGACTAGTTAATTTCTTCCAATAGTATTCATGAATGGACAAGCGTTGGCATCAGAATATGTTGAAGTATCTGCACAGCCCTCAGCTTGATTTTATTCATACACAGCTCATCAGAGCCATCACATCTAACCAGAACTGCACACGGTTCCCCAGCCAAAGTCTGACCAATGTTTTAAATTGGAGCATAAACACCCTGCTTTTATGCTCGATGCCCTGACTAATGAAGAGCAGGATCCAATATGCATTTTTAGCCACATGATCTACCTGCACTGCTACCTTCAAGGATCTTTGAAATTGTGCACGAAAGTACCCGGTTCCTCAATACCCTCCATGGCACCAACATTCATGTTCTAGCCATATTGGTACTCCCAAACTGTGTCATAAGATCATAAGTGATATGAACAGAATTAGGCCATTCGGTCCAATGGTTGACCTATCTCTCCCTCCTAACTGTATAAGTGAGTTTGGTACTCTGAAAAAAGCAAGGAATCATGGGATTTGTCAAAGGTCACTCACGATAAACATCTGCGGCAACTATGCTGCTGCATGTATACAGATCTGCGTTTCATCCGCAGTCAGGATCGATCCTGGGTCTCCGGCGCTGCAAGCACTGTTGAATTGCACTGGACCGTCCCCATCCCCTCCCAAGTGTCCCATCCCTGTCCGGGGTGACCCCGGACTGACGGGACACCAACCCGGAGCAGTGAAGTTAGTGTTTCTTCTCCACGCTGGCAGTAAGCCTGGGCTGCCAATGCTCCGAGACCGGTTCTGAAGAAGGGTCTCAACCCAAAACGTCACCTATTCCTTTTCTCCAGTCTGACCTGCTGAGTTACTCCAGCTATTTATGTCTATCTTCGGTTTTAAACAGCTCCTACAGTTTCTTCCGACACATTATTCTCCATCCTCCCCTCTGGCAGACTCAGAGTCATGAGAGCACGTACCAACAGACTGAAGAACAGTTTCTTCCCCATGGCTGTGAAGAGTCTGCTACAGTAAACTATGACACCCCCCCCCCCCCCCCCCCCCCCACACACACACACACACACACACACACACATACATACACACACACACACTACCACCTTCCAGCCAACGGACAATAACTTCTGCACTTAAAAACACAATCTTTTTCATTCATTTACCAAACTGTACTTGCACTTTACTGTTTTTATTGTACTTTTTATTTATTTATTTATTTTTATCTCTTTTTACGATTTATGCTTGGTGCTGCTACAGAAGGAGATGCTGCCAAACGAAATTTCGTTGTATATTGTACAATGACAATAAAGGATTCTATTCTATTATGGTTCCCATGCTTCTTGGTAACATTCACTAAACAAACCATGCCTTCAAATTGCTTATGCAGTTTTCTGTACATTTCTGGCAAATTTGCTAGTTGACAATGATACAACAGCTCTAGGTGTTTATCAGATACAGATCTAAGTTCTGTGATGATCAGATAAAAGTCAGTAACACCTAGCTGTTAGAACAGGTTATCTGGACATTGTTTAAATGAATAAGTCAGAGCACAAATGCACATTGGGTCTTTTCTGTAGTTGGAATTCTACAATTGTAGTTGAACACGACAAGGCTTTAAGGGATAATCTAGAGCTTGGGGGATCATCCGCATGTTTTTTTAATGAAATAACAGTTATTATTCTGAAAAAAGTTATTGGAAAAAACATTTATTATATAAACAAACCAGTCGCTTGGCATTCAGATGTCCGCACCCAACGTCATACAGGGAAACCTATCCAGACAGAAGACACATCTCAGTCGTTGACAGAATATAGTCGTTGTTACAAGTCCACAATTACCCAAGAAATTTGCAGGACTTTGTTTTGAGTGAGATTGCAGAAAAGTTTTCTCCCCATGTCCCGAATTATTTCTTGGCATAAGTGATCTTCATTGCATGCGATGGTGTAATTCTGAATCCCTGCAATGCATCGCGAGCAGCTCCAGCCTGCCCTTCATTTTCAAATTCAACAAATGCTATGTCATGGCGCCCTGGAACCAAACGCACCTCCTTGAACCCAGGGAATCTAAATTTTTTTAAAGAAAAGTGATTTAATACGGGTATGGCAAATATTTTGAATGTCAAAGATTGATTTATTAGATTTAAGTCAATGTGGAAGTAATCAATGGTTTAAATAGTTTTACTGAACAACAATCAAGCTGAAGACATGAAGTGAAAATTCTGGCCACTGTTGTATAAGTCTGAACAATAATCTCTGCAGGAAACCACTATATTCTCATCCACCCCCAAAGTAAAATCAAGTTACATTTATAATCAATGAAATAAATCATCCATGTTATTTGACTACAGCAAACAAATGAAAATGGCTTTCCCCCCAGTTGCGACTTACTGATTAAACAGCATAGATAACATCATCTCATTGGTCTCTTCAGGCAAATTTGTGAGAAACAGAATATAGTTGGGTGGATTATCTGGCACCTTTAAGAAAGAAGACTAAGATTGAAAACTTAAAACTTTTAAGTTGTTTAAAATCGGCCTAAAGTACAAATACATCAAAAATAATATGAATATACTTAAAATTCAGATCAAAAAGTGAAGAGGGTTGGCAAAAGATAGTCAATTTAAAATATTGTTATGGAAACTTTAAAAAGGCACAGATGTAACAAGCTTGAAGCAAATCTTTAATGGGAGACTTGCACTAGAACAATGATTCAGCCATTTATAACTTGCATTAACAACTTCGATAATAGGACTGTGTATTGTTTAAAGTTTGATTGATGATTCAAAGAAAGGGCAAGTTGTGAGGAGGCTATGTCAGCGACAATGGACCTGACACATTGTTCACCTGTGTGACATTCGACCCAAAGCAGGCACAATCAAACTCATGGATGTGTTTAAAGCTTTCAAGATTCAAGAGAGATTCAAGAGACATTTATTGTCACAATTGGTACAGTGAAATTTGGGGTCACCATATAGCCATACGAATAAAAAAAAGATAGACTTTTAGCACATGATAGACTTTAAACATCCCCACACCATGGAATCAACGTTTTCCACTGTGAGGGAAGGCACCAAAGTACAGTCATCCTCCTCGGTTGTTCACCCGTGGTCGGGGACCTCCCGAACCCCCCCGCAGTCGCCGCTATGGGCGGCCCGATCAACAGGCCCTCTTGCCATGATGGTGGAACTCCGATGTCGGAACGGAAGAACATTCTCAGGGGCTTGGACTTCCGAATCGGCCACTTCTTACCAGGCATCGTTCACTCCACGATGAATCCATGGTCGGTCCCCGGAAGCTCCTGGTCGGTCCCCGGCAGGAAAGGCCGACCAGGAGGTAGGCCACGAGGGGGGGGGGGGGGCGCGAAGATGCGACTTGAAGAATATTCGCTTCCTCGCCAGGAAGTGACTGAGAAATGGTTTCCCCCTTATCCTACCCACCTCCTCCACATAAAAATACTAAAAAACTCCAACACATAATTTTTAAACAGACTAAACCTTTTTAAAAAAAATTAGAAAAACAGAGAATAGGCAGAGGCTGCCATTATATGGTGCCGCTTGTGGCCATTTCATGAAGTGCAGAATATCCAGTGGTTTCCAGGAGCCTCTGACTCCAACTGCAGTGTAGGACTATTGGACTGGGATCGAGAACATCAAGAACGTGCGTACAAAGGCTACTTGGCAGTAGGAGCTCAGAGTATCCACCCATCTGCCATGTCAGGTACCACCACATCCCATTGTTGAGAAAGGAACTGCAGAAAACTTACCAACTATTTCCAAATGCCTTGCAAGATCAGAATCTAAGTTTATTACCTCCAGGAGTTTCAATTATAACAGATTTTGTTTTATTTGTTAATTACTTACCTGCTGAGTTGTTGAAGAGGTTGTTTGGTTAGAGTTTGCAGTTGGCTGTGTTGTTGCCTAAAGATAAGGAATCATTGTGAGTTGCGAATGAAAAATGTGAAAAACTACCGACCCCCCTATCCTCACCCTAACGACTGAAACTTGTTTGTCATTTTAATCTGAACAAAATAGTTAATCAATACATACAGTTTACTGCCTTGCATCATCAAGCAAGGCAGTCTGATTAATGTAATCTCCAAAACATTGGAATGATATAAAATTTCATTCTCAACTAAACGATTACAATTTAAGCAGCAACCTTGCAGTATAATTGTTTCCATTGCAAACACAAAATACATTTATTGCTTTTACAGATTTGTTGACAGACTATCCCTAGGCTTGGCAATAAACTACGTTACAAAGGCGGCTATTGTCAAATTAAAGCATACAATACATTTAAAAATAAATCGAAATTTTAAAAATTCTAAAAATTGCCTGATATAAGACAAGCCTTCTTTACCTGATTAGTTTTTTTGCTTACAGCTATTTGTTCCTGTGCTTTGGTCTTTTTCTTTTCTTTTTTCTTTTCTTTATCTGCAAAGGTGCCCCTCATTTTTGAGACAAGATCTGAATCTGTTTTTGCATACTGAATACG
The DNA here is from genome assembly GCA_035221665.1 of Okamejei kenojei. Classification (NCBI taxonomy): domain Eukaryota; kingdom Metazoa; phylum Chordata; class Chondrichthyes; order Rajiformes; family Rajidae; genus Okamejei; species Okamejei kenojei. Next base: position 46,102,726 of record CM069149.1, on the reverse strand, counting down.
CTGAGGAGAATAAAGTACATTTCAGCAAAATGTATCATTGGCAATATAGTGATAGGAAAGTGAACATTTTGGGAAGGTGTGTTTCTGTGTTGAAATGTACTTTTTAACATTAAAATCTTTCCTTCATAAAACAAAAAACTATTTCAAAGAAAGCTATATAAACCACAAATGAATATTAAATTCTCACAAACACTTGTTCCACCACACTCCCCATTTTCCTTTACTAAAATGACTAACATTATTAAGAATGTCAAAATAACCAAGTTAAATTGTGAATACATTTCACACTAGTAATCTCATCCCAAAAGTATGTATACTTTTACCAGGTCAAGATGCTGCCTTGACAATAATGCCCACATTTATCGTGGGAAATAAATGCCAGCTTTGCCAGCAATCCCCACATTAAAATAAAATCTGGCATCTCCTTTTTATTCAATCTACACACCAGGACTGCAATACACACCTGACCAAATATAATTCTTGTCACATTAAAAGAGCTCATTAGCTAAAATGGTGTGGAAGTCTGTTCAAATACCAATTTTTTTAGTTCATTACATTAGGAAATACCACGCCAATACCATGATAGTTAATAAAGTAGCAGACTTGGATTATAAGGCCCGTCTCATCACATGATCATTGGAAAATCTGCCACAAGCTGTAAGTTTGTGCCCCACTCACAAGACGGTGGAAAAGCAGGAGAGCTGGTAAATCAAAGATTGAGATTCATTTATTACAAATGGCATTTTCTTAACTTCTTATCTCCATGGATAACAGCCTAACCCCATTTTAAATGCTGGCAGATTTCAAGTGATAATCCTGAGGCAGCTAGTCATAAGCTTCAAATTACAATGAAAACCCCTAACTACAAGACTACAGATCACATGCCGGTAAATGGGGTCAGCAATGGACAAAGACCTGTGCGACTTTACATTTTTAAGCAATTATGTCTTTAACTTACCATAGGTTTGCCATAAAATGGAAATCCTTGTATTTGTCGTAAAGCACTCGTAGCACAGGTTATCTCTTTAAAAATTACAAAAGCTTGCCCTCTCATTTTCATAGTCTTTAAAGCTACGATATCAACAATTTGACCAAACTGAGAAAACAGGGCGTACAGTGCTCTCTTCAACTCTGCGGAGAGAAACAAAAAATGTTGATTTTCTATGTTAGTCCCTTTCGTAAATGATTTTCATAACATTACCAAGACTGAGCAATGTTAATAAGACGACAGCTTTTAAAATCATGTACGTTTTGGAAACATACCATTTGACTGATCTTATTGTAACATATGTACACACCATTTCATTATCAATACATATTTATACCTTGCATTACCCTCGGGTACTTCTTCCTTTTAACACCACCAAATTTAATTAACTGTGTTTTAATAAACATAATGCAAGAGGACAAGGAATAAAATAAGTTGTTAAATGATTACTTGACCAAATGGTCATATAACTGGCAACTTCTCAGCTTCATTGCAAAATAAAATTTGAACAGAAGTAATGACAAGAGGATAGACCCAAAAAGCTGGAGTAACTCAGCGGGACAGGCAGCATCTCTGAAGAGAATGGGTGACGTTTCGGGTCAAGACCCTTTTTCAGACTGATGTCGGGAGTGAGCGGGGCAGAGATAGAATGTTGTCGGAGACAGTGAGACTGGTGGGAGAACTGGGAAGGGGAGGGGATGGAGAGAGAAGGAAAGCAAGGGCTATTTGAAGTTAGAGGTCAATGTCCGTACCGTTGGGGTGTAAACTACCCAAGCGAAATATGAGGTGCTGTTCTTCCAATTTGCGCTAGGCCTCACTCTGACAATGGAGGGGGCCCTGGACTGAAAGGTCAGATTGGGAAGGGGAGTTAAAGTGCTCGCCAACCGGGAGATCAGGTAGGTTAAGGCGGACTGAGCGGAGGTGTTCAGCAAAATGATCACCGTGCCTGCGCTGGGTCTCACTGATGTACAGAAGTTGACACCTGGAACGGCAGATACAGTAGATGAGGTTGGAGGAGGTGCAAGTGAACCTCTGACTCACCTGAAAAGACTGTCGGGGTCCTTGGCTGGAGTCGAGGGGGGAGCTAAAGGGACAGTTGTTGCATCTCCAATGGAGATGATCTAGAATGGAAACCTCATCCTGGGTGCAGAAGCGGCGTAGACAGAGGAATTAGGAATAGGGGAGAGTCTTTACAGGGTGGGAAGAAGTGTAGTCTATGGGAGTCAGTAGGTTTGTAGTAGATGTCAGTCAATAGTTTGTCTCCTGTGATGGAGACGGTGAGATCTAGAAATGGTAGGGAGAAATCGGAGATGATCCAAATGAATTTGAGTGCAACAGTGAATGACAATAGGAGTTTGGCTCTGAAGAGAAAAACTCATCAGGATTGCTCTGAAAAAAAATTCTGTGTAACAATCTCACTATTTTTTGATGTGCCAAATCACTCAACCACAGATAATGCAGATACATGCAAGCAAGTTGTACTGTTGAGAAAGCTTCACAACCACTTACCATCTTTTTTAACTTTATCGTTGATATTGTTAATGTAAATTGTTTGGTTAGGTCGGATATCCATTTTTTGCGTCTTCGAGTTAATTCAAATCCTAGGTTTAAAAAGAAATTACTATAACTAGGAATATAATGCATGGGCAAGGAGATAGATTTAAAATTATTGGCAAATGGAAATTGTGAATTGATGTATTTATGATCTCGTATCACTGCAAGTGTGATGGAAATTAGTGCCTTCATTAACAACTAACTTTAGATTCCAATAGTACTATCCACACTCTGCAATTTAAATTGCCTTGTCTTTTCTTCTTTTATATATTCTGACAATTTTGGCAATTAACATGGATTGTTTCTTTTTGACCTGCTGAGTATTCAGTGCGTCTGCAGTGTTGTGTTATTTTCACTCTTTTAAGGAAGAACATATCAACATTTGACTTGTTTGGTTTAGTTCAAAGATACAGCGTGGAAACAGGTCCTTTGGGCCACCAAATCCATACCGACCAACGATCACCATACACTTTTTTTGGTTATTTCAGCTTTGCATCGTACACACTAGGGCCGATTTACGGAAGCCAATTAACCTACACACCTGCATGTCTTTGGAATGTGGGAAGAAACTGGAGCACCCAGATTTAGAAACATAGAAAATAGTTGCAAGAGTAGGCCATTCGGCCCTTCGAGCCTGCACCGCCATTCAATATGATCATCCAACTCAGTATCCTGTACCTGCCTTCTCTCCATACCCTCTGATCCCTTCAGCCACAAGGGCCACATCCAACTCCCTCTTAAATATGGCCAACGAACTGGCCTCAACTACCTTCTGTGGTAGAGAATTCCACAGATTCACCACTCTCTGTGTGAAAAACGATTTTCTCATCTCGGTCCTAAAAGACTTCCCCCTTATCCTTAAACTGTGACCCCTTGTCCTGGACTTCCCCAACATCGGGAACAATCTTCCTGCATCTACAATCTTCCTGCATCTAACCTATCCAATCCCTTAAGAATTTTGTAAGTTTCTGTAAGATCCCCCCTCAGTCTTCTAAATTCTAGCGAGTACAAGCCAAGTCTATCCAGTCTTTCCTCATATGAAAGTCCTGACATCCCAGGAATCAGTCTAGTGAACCTTCTCTGTACCCCCTCTATGGCAAGAATGCATTTTCTCAGATTTGGAGACCAAAACTGTACGCAATACTCCAGGTGTGGTCTCACCGAAACCCTGTACAACTGCAGTAAAACCTCCTTGCTCCTATACTCAAATCCTTTCGCTATGAATGCTAACATACTATTTGCTTTCTTCACTGCCTGCTGCACCTGCATGCCTACTTTCAATGATTGGTGTACCATGACACCCAGGTCTCGTTGCATCTCCCCTTTTCCTAATTTGCCACCATTCAGATAATAGTCTACCCTCCTGTTTTGCCACCAAAGTGGATAACCTCACATTTATCCGCATTATACTGCATCTGCCATGCATTTGCCCACTCACCCAGCCTATCCAAGTCACCTTGCAGCCTCCTAGCATCTTCCTCACACCTAACACAACCCCCCAGCTTAGTGTCATCCACAAACTTGGAGATGTTGCATCCAATTCCCTCGTCCAAATCATTAATATATATTGTAAATAGCTGGGGTCCCAGCACTGAGCCTTGCGGTACCCCACTAGTCACTGCCTGCCATTGTGAAAAGGACCCGTTTACTCCTACCCTTTGCTTCCTGTCTGCCAGCCAGTTCTCTATCCACATCAATACTGAACCCCCAATACCGTGTGCTTTAAGTTTGTATACTAATCTCTTATTTGGGACCTTGTCGAAAGCCTTCTGAAAGTCTAAATATAACACATCCACTGGTTCTCCCTTATCCACTCTGCTAGTTACATCCTCAAAAAATTCTATAAGATTCGTCAGACATGATTTACCTTTCGTAAATCCATGCTGACTTTGTCCAATGATTTCACCACTTTCCAAATGTACTGCTATCTCATCTTTAATAACTGACTCTAGCAGTTTCCCCACTACCGATGTTAGACTAACTGGTCTGTAATTCCCCGTTTTCTCTCTCCCTCCTTTTTTAAAAAATGGGGTTACATTAGCTACCCTCCAATCCTCAGGAACTACTCCAGAATCTAAGGAATTTTGAAAAATTATCACTAATGCATCCACTATTTCTGTGGCTACTTCCTTGAGTACTCTGGGATGCAGACTATCTGGCCCTGGGGATTTATCGGCCTTTAATCCATTCAATTTACCCAACACCACTTCTCAGCTAACCTGGATTTCACTCAGTTCCTCCACCTTATTTGACCCCGGTCCCCTGCTATTTCCGGCAGATTTTTATGTCTTCCTTAGTGAAGACAGAACCAAAGTTGTTATTCAATTGGTCTGCCATGTCTTTGTTTCCCATGATCAATTCACCTGTTTCTGACTGCAAGGGACCTACATTTGTTTTAACTAATCTCTTTCTCTTCACATATCTATAAAAACGTTTGCAGTCAGTTTTTATGTTCCCTGCCAGTTTTCTCTCATAATCTATTTTCCCTTTCCTAATTAAGCCCTTTGTCCTCCTCTGCTGGACTCTGAATTTCTCCCAGTCCTCTGTTAGGCTGCTTTTTCTGGCTAATTTGTATGCTTCATATTTTGTTTTTATACTATCCCTGATTTCCCTGTTATCCATGGATGCACTACCTTCCCTGATTTATTCTTTTGCCAAACTGGGATGAACAATTGTTGTAGTTCATCCATGCAGTCTTTAAATACCTTCCATTGCACATCCACTGCCAACCCTTTAAGAATCACTTGCCAGTCTATCTTGGCCAATTCACTCCTCATACCTTCAAAGTTACCTTTGTTTAAGTTCAGAACCCTTGTTTCTGACTTAATTATGTCACTCTCCATCCTAATGAAGAACTCAACCATATTATGGTCACTCTTGCCCAAGGGGCCACACACAACAAAACTGCTAACTAACCCTTCCTCATTACTCAATACCCAGTCTAGAATAGTCTGCTCTCTCGTTGGTTCCTCTACATGTTGGTTTAGAAAACTATCCAGCATACATTCCAAGAAATCCACTTCCTCAGCATCCCTGCCCATTTGATTCACCCAATCTATATGTAGATTGAAGTCACCCATTATAACTGTTATACCCTTGTTGCATGCATTTCTAATTTCCTGTTTGATGCCATCCCCAACTCCACTACTCCTGTTAGGTGGCCCTCCCACTAGCGTTTTCTGCCCCTTAGAGTTTCGCAGCTCTACCCATATCGATTTCACATCCTCCAAACTAATGTCCTTCCTTTCTATTGCATTAATCGCCTCTCTCACCAGCAATGCTACCCCACCTCCCTTTCATTTCTTTCTATCCCTCCTGAATATTGAATATTCCTGGATGTTCAGCTCCCAGCCTTGGTCCCCCTGGAACCATGTCTCCGTGATCCCAACTATAGCATAGTCATTAATAGCTATCTGCACATTCAACTCGTCCACCTTATTACGAATGCTCCTTGCATTGAGACACAAAGCCTTCAGGCTTGTTTTTACAACACTCTTACTCCATGTACAATTATGTTGACAAGTGGTCCATTTTGATTTTTGCCCTGGAAACCCACCACCTCTTATTCTGTTTTTTTCTTTCTTCTTTCCCCCCTACATGTTGGGTCTGAGTGCTTCTCTTCTCTGCCTCCTGCCTCAGACCCTGTCTACTGGCTTGCTCTATTTGAGTCCCTCCCCCATTTGATCCTTGCAGTCACAGAGAGAATGTACAAACTATGCACAGACAGCACCCATAGTCAGGATCAAACCCAGGTCAGTGGCGCTGTGAAGCAGCAACTCTACCGTTTTAGACTCAAATATATTAGACAATCAGCTAATCTAGCATTGCATGTCCAACGTTCACTGTTTATTAACGTCCAACATTCACTGTTTTTAAATATCCCTTCTGCCAATATCCCACTTCATTCAGTATTTGTCAACACACTTATTTTTCACTCAGTTTTACTACTAGACAACTCGGTCATCTTTTCATCTCTTGGGCAAAATTCCTGTTTGACTTGACAGAATCAAAACAAGTTCTCTGTGGCTCGGGTGTCAAAAATCAGAGAGTTATGTCTCAAAATAAGAGTAACCATTCAGGACCACTCAAAGGCTGGTGAATCTTTGAGGCTTGCAAGCCTCTTGTGCAGTGAATCCCAGTCAATGACTACATTGCAGGGAGCATTGAATAATTTATTGATCGCCGGTGGAATCAAAGGATAAACGATTTGTGCAGGAAGTGGTAATGAGGCAAAGGAGTAGTCACAATATTAAACAACAAAACAGACATGGGGGGCTGATTCAGCTAACCCGGCTTTTAATATAAATGTTTTTAAAACCTATCACAGACCAGATCATCACACAAACCAAGCTCCCTTCCGTTGACTCAATTTATACCTCACACTGCCTCAACAAGGCCAGCAGCATAATCAAGGAGTCTCACCCTGGTCACTCCCTCTTCCATCAGGCAAAAGTTACATAAGTGCGAAAATACACACTTCCAGTTTCAGGAACAGTTTCATCCCAGGTGGTGTCAGGCAACTGAATCATCCTACCACAACCAGAGAGCTGGTCCTGAGCAACCCTCTACCTCATTGGAGACTCTCGGACTATCTTTGACTGGACATTACCTTGCGCCAAACGTTATTCCTCTTATCATGTATCTGCACGCTGTGACTGGCTCGATTGTAATCATGTTTAGTCTTTCCACCGACTGGGTTGCACGCAACAAAAGCTTTTCACCGTACCTCGTTACACCCGACAATGAACTAAACTAATTGTTAAAGAAGGAACTGCAGATGCTGGAGAATCGAGGGTACACAAAAGGCTGGAGAAACTCAGCGGGTGCAGCAGCATCTAAGGAGCGAAGGAGATAGGCGACGTTTCGGGTCGAGACCCTTCTTCAGACTGAGGGTCTCGACCCGAAACGTCGCCTAACTCCTTAGATGCTGCTGCACCCGCTGAGTTTCTCCAGCCTTTTGTGTACCAATGAACTAAACGAGGTACAGGGCCGGCGGGGCTGCACCGTGACCCCGCCACGACCCAGAGCCTAGGCCCGGGCCCCCGACTCCGGCCACAGCATCAACCTGCTGTGGGACAGCACCACCCCCTCTCCCCCCCCCCCCCACCCCCCACCGCCCGGTTTCCACGCTTTACCAGGCCGCTCTCCCCTCCCCTCCCGCGGCGCGGCGCCACAGACAGGCTGCCCGCCGGCTTTGGCTCTCCTTTCCTCTCTCCTCCCCACGAGGTGCCTACGAGGCCACAACTCTCCCCTCACATACAGCCCCCGGGCGATGCCGCCTCTCCCCTCACTCACCCCCGCCGCCGGCGCCGCCGCCTCTCCCCTCACTCGGCCCCGCGCAACGCGACCGCCCGCCCGCTGTCGGCGCGCCGCTGTGACGTCACGAGTCGGCGCCGCTGAGCCAGTGCTGACCAACTACGGAGGAGCGCGGGCGCACAGAAGGCTGGAGAAACTCAGCGGGTGCAGCAGCATCTAAGGAGCGAAGGAGATAGGCGACGTTTCGGGTCGAGACCCTTCTTCAGACTGGTCAGGGATCAGGGAAACGAGAGATATAGACGGTGATGTGGAGAGATAAAGAACAATGAGTGAAAAATATGCAAAAAAGTTTCGGTGATAAAGGGAACAAGCCATTGTAAGCTGTTTGTGGTGTGAAAATGAGAAGCTGGTGCGACTGGGGTGGGGGAGGGAGATAGAGAGAGAGGGAATGCCAGGGCCCGAGGGCTGAGGGAGAGGTGGGAAGGGGAGGAGACAGCAAGGGTTAACAGAATTGAGAAAATTCAATGTTCAAGCCCAGAGGATGCAGACTCCCCAAGCGGAATATGAGGTGCTGTTCCTCCAACTTGCGGTGTTGCTCACTCTGGCCGTGGAGGAGGCCCAGGACCGAGAGGTCGGATGCGGAATGGGAGGGGGAGTTGAAGTGCTGAGCCACCGGGAGGTCGGGTTGGTTTATTGCGGACCGAGCAGAGGTGTTCGGCGAAACGATCGCCAAGCCTCCACTTGGTCTCACCGATATAGATCATCTGGCATCTGGAGCAGCGGATGCAGTAGATGAGGTTGGAGGTGGTGCAGGTGAACCTCTGTCGGACCTGGAAGGACTGCTTGGGTCCCTGAAAGGAGTGGAGGGGGGAGGTGAAGGGACAAGTGTTGCATTTCTTGCGGTTGCAAGGGAAAGTGCCCGGGGAAGGGGTAGAGCGGGAGGGGAGGGAAGAATTGACAAGGGAGTTGCGGAGGGAGCGGTCTTTGTGGAAGGCAGACAGGGGGGGAGATGGGAAGATGTGGCGGGTGGAGGGGTCACGTTGGAGGTGGCGAAACAGGCGGAGGACTATCTGTTGTATTTGCCGGCTGGTGGGGTGAAAGGTGAGGACCAGGGGGACTCTGCCCTGTTTGCGAGTGGGGGAATGGGGAGAGAGGGCAGTGTTGCGGGGTATGGAGGAGACCCTGGTGCGAGCCTCATCAATAGTGGGGGAGGGGAATCCCCGTTCTCTGAAGAATGAGGCCATTTGTGATGACCTGGTGTAGAACACCTCATCCTGGGAGCAGATGTGGCGTAGACGAAGGAATTGGGAATAGGGGATGGAGTCCTTACAGGAAGCAGGGTGGGAGGAAGAGTAGTCCAGGTAGCTGTGGGAGTCAGTGGGTTTGTAGTGGATGTCGGTCAGGAGTGTATCACCTGCAATAGAGATGGTGAGGTCAAGGAATGGTAGGGAAATGTCGGAAATGGTCCAAGTGTATTTGAGTGCCGGATGGAAGTTGGTGGTGAAATGAATGAAGTCAGTCAGTTGTGTGTGGGTGCAGGAGGTGACACCAAAGCAGTCGTCGATGTAACGGAGGTAGAGGTCGGGGATGGGGCCCTGGTACGCCGAGAACAAGGGCAAGGGCAAGATTACAGAGGAGCGAGGGCACACAGAAGGCTGCAGAAACTCAGCGGGTGTTGCAGCATCTAAGGAGATAGGCGACGTTTCGGGTCGAGACCCTTCTTCAGAGGAGCAAGATAGGCCGCTCCTCCGAAATCCAACGGACTGGTGTGTAGTACGTAACGGGGCGTCACGGCCGCCATTTGGGCGGTATGTGTAATCCGCTCCATAGCTACAGAGCAGTTGTAAGTGAGATGCCTGTAAACAGGAATGTTTCATTGTCTTTTGAATAAATGATATTTTGATGTGGACTTTTATTGCATGCGTTTGTCTATGGCAGGCTATGTAAATTGCCTTTGGGTTAGTTACTGATTCATATACGTTTACATGTAAAATAGTAGCTCTGTATTTATTTATCTGTATTTATCTAAACATTGCTATCACTACGTACTGACACTAAACTGCATTTCGTTGTACCCATACTTGTATCTGTGCAATGACATTAAAGTTGAATTGAATTGAATTGAATCCAAAGATCCTTCGATCCGCTCTATCATCCTTGGTGTAATCAGTGTTGTAGGGAACAGTGTTTGATATAGCGCATCTATCACCTACACATATTTTAGTTAATTTAATTGTAATGTTTTCCCCATTTCCCTCCCATCTTTCCTCCCCAGCCCCCACCTTTGCGTAGTTTCCCTTGCATTGCATTGTGCAGCTTCCCTTGTATTGCTTTAACACACACTGTGCACGAAACTACAGGCACACACAAACACACATTCATATAAATATATGGTGGGACAGGCCCTTGAGAGATAAATACATTTATTTCTCATGGATCAGAAGCAACTTTGATTTAAAGCATCACTATTACTCTGTCTTATTTGTCAGATGATGTACATAAACCATATATGCATACATACATATGCATATACATACATACATATGCATATACATACATACATACATACATGCATATACATACATGCATACATACATATGCATATACATACATATGGATACATACATTTGGTGCTGATGACGATGTGGCCAACCAAAGATACTAGAGGAGCAAGAGAGGCCACTTGACCAAGAAGCCGTAGTACGGTCATGGGCTCATGGGCATTTTTTCGCGCCATTTTGGGAATCCAATATATGAGGGGTTTTTTTAATGGGCTTCTGTCATGGCGTCCACATCTACAGGCGTAGCGAGCCGTTCTGCTATAGTGCTCGAATCGCCAATGTAAGAGATTCGAGCACTTTATAGCAGTCTTCTTCAGATTCAGGGGAGAAGGCAGGCACGGGTTATTGATAGCGGACGGTCAGCCATGATCACAATGAATGGCGGTGCTGGCTCGAAGGGCCTGCTCCTGCACCTATTTTCTACGTTTCTATTCCCCACTAAAGATGAAAGGTAAGACAAAAATTATAACTTTCTGTCTTGAGGGCCGCCCACTCTCTTCCTGCAGCTCAGATCACAGAGCCGGGGGTCGCCAGAGGAATTGCTCCGATCGTTGGCCCTGCGGACTGTAGTACCCTGAAGCCGCGGCGTGCGGAGCTTGTAGTCGCGGGGACAGCGTGCACTTTCCCCCGCGGAGCCTGGGATTCCTCGCCGGAGAAGAGCTCCGACCTCCTCGAGTATCTTTGAGGACAATGGGGGGTTTACACAAAGTACTGGAGAAACTCAGCGGGTGCAGCAGCATCGATGGAGCGAAGGAGATAGGCAACGTTTCGGGCCGAAACTGCAGACGCTGGTCTAAATCAAAGATACCTGAACCGAAGGTAAACACAAAAAGCTGGAGTAACTCAGCGGGACAGGCAACATTTCTGCAGAGAAGGAAAGCATGATGTTTCGGGTCGAGACCCTTAAAAACAGTTCATAAGTTCCAGGAGCAGAATTAGGCCATTTGGCCCATCAAGTCTACTCCGCCATTCAATCATGGCTGATCTATCTCTCCCTGTCAACCCCATCCTCCTGCCGTCTCCCCATAACCCGTGCTAATCAGTCTGAAGAAACGTCACCAATCCATGTTCTCCAGAGATTGTCGGGCCCGCTGAGTTACTCCAGAATTTTGTGTATTAACCAGCACCTGCAGTTCTTTGTTTCAACATTTAAAAGGCACTGGTTCAGTTACATGGATAGGAAAGGTTCAGGGGGATATGGGCAAATGGGAAGGTGTTCACTAATATGTAAAGCAGAAGAGATTAACAGACAAAAAGTGACAATAAAACAAGTACAAAAGGGGGATAAAAAAGAAAGTGATCACAACCTTCACGTGAACAAGGAATTTCATTGCACCTTGGTGTCTATAACAGTAATCTGATCTGATCTCCCAGGGTGTGTTTCATTACAAGAGTCCAACAGTAACAGTAGTGAACTTTCTGCCATCCCAAGTGGCATGAACGCCTGGCTGTAAGGAAAGTTTGTCATTGATACAACTTGATACCATTTGCAGCAAATGTCTTTGGGACATGCAAAGTAATTGTATTTAGACAGCTCCCTACCCCCATCTCATCAGAATGGCAAGAATATTGAGTGGAACTTACACTGCATTCCCTTCATCGTCTCCCACAAATCCTCCCTTGCACAATGTATCTTATCGCAAAGTGGGAACTAATAACGTGTTCACTCCACATTTATTACGCTCGGAATGCAATGATAATGGTGCAATCAGCAGCAGCAGTCATTTGTTAAGTGTTTCCTTTTCTTCCCCGCCTGCAAATTATAATGTTACTGCGTTAATTCTGGGAACGTGACCAGCTATTCAAATGAGACTCGGGAGTGAAAGTTGCTTGGTGCCAATTCAATTTAATCTTTAATTGTCATTGTGCAGTGTACAGTACAGAGACAACGAAATGCAGTTAGCATCTCACCCAGAAGAGCGAACATAGAATAATGAACAGTAAAATATATATATCTACAAACAGTATCAGTAGTGCAATTTTACTGGGGGAAGGAGTGTCCGGGGAGGGGGGGGGGGTGACTGGCAATCACCGAGGTGCAGAGTTAAGTAGTGTAACAGCCGCAGGGAAGAAGCTGTTCCTGATCCTGCCTGTCCAGCAACGGAGAGACCTGTAGCGCCTCTCGGATGGGAGGAGGGTAAACAGTCTGTGGCTGGGGTGAGAGCAGTCCTTGACGATGCTGCGCGCCCTTCGCAGACATCGCTTGCTTTGGACAGACTCAAAGGAGGGGAGTGAGGAACCGTTGGACGGTTTGCACCAACCTCTGCAGTGCTTTCCGGTCGGAGACAGAGCAGTTGCCATACTATACTGTGATAGAGTTGGTAAGGATGCTCTCGATGGTGCAACGGTAGAAGTTCACCAGAATCTGAAGAGACAGATGGACCTTCTTTAGTCTCCTCAGGAAGAAGAGATGCTGGTGAGCCTTCTTGACCAGTGTTGAGGTATTGTGGGTCCAAGAGAGGTCCCGGACCTTACACTAAGCTCTCTGCAGAAGAATGTGGACAAAATATATTACAGTATACATTTTAAGAGGGACTATGCCCCTACAATTATGTTGTGTCTTCTTCCAGCCAGTGACAAAAAGCAGATTGCCAAAAACAAATTCTTCCTTCATCATTCATGGAAAGGCCAGAACAACGTGCTTAGGATGTGGACAACAATATTTTAGTTCAGTTGCTGCCATGAAAGGATTTCTTCCATATTTGGCATCATTTCCAAGTCGTGATGGTCGGTCGCCCAAAATCTTTTGCTCTGACACCTTTTGAACCAGACTGACCCGGGCGATTTTTTATTTCATGATCAGCTCCATCGTTCATTGCTAATTCTTCATCACAGCTGGCAATGAAGCACAAAAACAAAGCATCTGTAGTCTAGAGTTTAAAACAGCTATTTACTTAACCGACGAATCGGCAGTGATTTTATCTTTTTCAAAAGATAGACACAAAATTCCGGAGTAACTCAGCGGGGCAGGCAGCACCCCTGGAGAGAAGGAATTGGTATATTTCTCTAATCTGTTTTGGGTTGTGATATGATCATGAGCAATAGATTCCATTATTGGCGACAATTCTGAATTATCACAGAAGGTAAACTTAATAAGATGGAATGGAATGGAATACTTTATTGTCACATGTGACAAGGCACAGTTAAATTGCTTGCTTGCATACCCAAGGTATGCAAATAGTGGCCACATAAACGTTACTGACCAAGTTACAAAGTACCTCCTTTGTTCTCTCCCACCCACCCAGCAGTCCCCCCCACGCCGGGTCCTCCATTGTTCATTATTCTTTGAAATGATACTAAGACATAAATCTATCTCTCGATCTTCGAGAGCCAGTAAATAATATGTTGGGCTCACATGAGGACATTCTAAAGCATTCTTATGCTTCCGTTAGAGAACATAGAACAGTACAGTACAAGTACAGGCCCTTCGGTCCACAATGTCTATACTGAACATGATGCCAAGACCAACTCTCACCTGCCTGCATATAATACATATTCCTCCATGTGCATATCCAAACATCTCTTAACGCCATTATTGTCACCTATCAGATTAAACAGCTGCAGTCAGTTTGGGTGTCGATGAGAGTCAAGTTTTTTTTTTTAACTCTTTGACCAAGCTTTGACGATCTACCCTATTTGTCTGTTAGCATTCCTGTGAAGTGGCAGAGAATAGTTTACAACATTAAATGTACTGTGTGTAAATGTCACCTTTGGCTTCACTGGTGTAGGTGGATGGTGGGAAAATGAGTGTGGAATTGATGGGCATGTGAGAGAGAATAGCTTACAGGATAATCAGTGGGGAGATAGGATTGCTGGAATTTCTTCTGTGAACCACATGGAAACAATGGGCCAAATGACCTCCCTCACATTGTAAGAAAAAAAATATATAAAAACATAAAATGTGGCCTCACCTTGCAAGATAAAGATAGGGTTTTTCTTGACTGCTTGCCACAAAACCTATCAAGCCAGACAATCCTCTGTAGAGCACAGTGAATAAAGAAGAAGCAGCAGTGGGGTGGATTTATTTTGATGCTGTGTTTCAAGCATAGCTTCGTGTAGGGATACAGAATCGAAACAAGCCCTGCGGCTCACTGAGTCCACTCCAATCATCGATCCTGCATTCACACATGTTCTATGTTATCCCACTTTCTCATCCACTCTCTACATCCTAGGGGCAATTTTAAAGAGGCCAATTAACCTACAATCCCGCACTTCTTTGGGATGTAGGAGGAAACTGGAGCACCCGGGGAAATCTTACGTAGCCACAGGGAGAACGTGCAAACTCCATATAGACACCACCTAAGGCTAGGATTGAACTTGGCTCTCTCGCGCAGTGAGGCAACTGCACTACCCGCTGCGCTATTGTGATGTAATTGAGATTACTCAGTAATTCTCTGGAATTCTTTCGACAGTGTAAACCCCAGAGTTTACATTAACTTACAGGATTAGATAATTTCCAAGAGCATCTTTTGCAGGGGTTTTGTGGAACTTCGAAGCTGAGATATCACCATTGGGCACGACAATGTTCAGTGTGTCGTTGATGAGGTTATATTTCATGATCCGGTCATTCGCAGTGCTGGCTGCCAATGAAGGAGAGGCATTTACCTGCATGAAGGACAAATGGTTTGACAAAACTGGAAATAATTGAAACAAATAGCTATTCTTTTTTTCATTTATCCATGCCTTTTCATCTGACCAGAGTTTCAATGTCACTTGTCATCCAGGGTTCCTCACTCCTGCCAGCCTTACCCAGCAAGAACAAGACTTTAAACACTCATTATATCACTTTTAAAAGCCCCCCACATTTCTGCTGGAGGTAAAAGGAACTCCAGGTGCAGGATTACAAAAATAAGCACAAAGTACTGGAGTAGCTCAGAGGGTCAGGCAGTATCTCTGAAGAACATGGATAGGTGACATCTTGGGTTGGGGTCTTTCTTCAGACTAATTGTTTGCACAAGAGGTGGGAGAGTGCTCAAAGCATGGTAAGTGATAGATACAGAGGTTTTTGATTAGCAGATTGGTGGACGGAGGATAGAGATAAAAAAGAGACAATAGAATGTAAGATTGTTCCCAAAAATGATTAAAATAATACTCCGTCATAAAAGATAAATTGGATGCTAATATAGAATTGCGAATAGATGCCAACTGCATATGATTCACTGTAGTTCCAATAGTGAAACAGGGCCAAGTTATTTCATTCCATTATAGAAAATACGATATTAGTCTTCTAAAATTGAATCAACAATTCACTGCAGCAGTTTTATAAATCCCATTCACCAGTCATCCAGTGACAGGTACCTCAATGAGCCACGGCTTTAATTTGCTGTCAGTGATAATGTCGTAGCCATAACATTCAAAGCAGTGTTTGTCGTTCGACATTATTGGCTGCAAAAAATAGAAGAAGTTTTACTCGGCATCTACAAGAATATTGAAACGAAGAAACAATTGTTTAAATGCATGCACTCAGAAGATAATTATTTGTCTTTACAGATGCTTATTAGATATATATCTTTATTAGAGTATGTAGACAGTGATTTAGCAAACATATGTTATGATAACAATATTTCACGTACAACGGTCATACATTATTAATATTGTGAAGTGAATCATTTTGACTCTAATAATTTTTTTTTTTTTTTAAAGAAAGGAAAACAGTAAGAAAAATAAAATAAAAATCAACATCAGAAAAGAAAATCATAAAGAATGGAATAATTTACTATTAATACATCATAGGAGATAGGATCAAGGAATATAAAATATAACTTTTCATCTAATCCTGAGTTCAAGTTTCAGTTAGGGTTTCCTGCCGAACCGATCTACCCTTTTAAGTAATCAATGAAAGAAGGCCATATTCTAACCAAAACTTCTTGTTTGTCCATTAGGGCAAATCTGATTCTTTCCAGGTGTAGGGTCTCCGACATTTCCGTAATCCACATTTTAGTTGTGGGGGATACAGATGCTTATTAAGTGAACATTCAAACACGTACCAGAGGCAGGAAGATTGTTCCCGATGTTGGGGAAGTCCAGGACAAGGGGTCACAGCTTAAAAGGATAAGGGGGAAATCCTTTAAGACCGAGATGAAAAGACTTTCTTCACACAGAGAGTGGCGAGTCTCTGCAACTCTCTGCCACAGAGGGTAGTTTGAGGCCAGTTCATTGGCTATATTTAAAGAGTGAGTTGGATGTGGCCCTTGTGGCTAAGGGGATCAGAGGGTATGGAGAGAGGGCAGGTACGGGATACTGAGTTTGGATGATCAGCCATGATCATATTGAATAGCGGTGCAGGCTCAAGAAGGGCTGAATGGCCTACTCCCCTGCTCCCACACATTCTAATTTCTATGTTTCTATGTTTCTATGTCTTCATTAGTAGGTCTACAATTGTTCAGGAAAGCGGCTCACCAGCATATTCCCAAAATCAGTTGGATACGAGCAATAATTGCTGGCCCTGTAGTGATAACCAAATCCTGAAGAGTGAATAAATAATTATACATTGGCAGGGGAAGAGAGTTTAAAGTCTTCCCAGCAGATTTGGTTACGTACCAGATATCCCTTTTAATGTTTTCATTTTATAGCTGTCTTACTCTACTTTTAAGTAGTAACATGTCGCGCTGATACTCACAGCTACAGCCTTGAGTGAATGTACAATCATCCAGTGAATTTCATCAAACAGTTTGTCGGTGACTTTCTTCCCTTGCGTGCTCTCCAAGTAGAGTTTTAGATTCGCCACCGTCCATTTCCCGCCATGAATGGGGTTGTAATCATCCTTCAAAAGTATTGACGTTTTGCATTGGTGTCCAAAATGGATATGAATTTTGTTACAAAATCGCTCATGGTTTTGTCAGTAATTGACCTTAAATTCACAACTGCATTCAGAAAAGTCAACAAAGGAGATTTGGGAAGGTGCACATTTACTGTGACGCAACATAATCGTTTGAAAGTGCTGTTAAAATAGTGTAAGTGAACCCGGTGTTGCATCTCATCCGTGTTATGTCATACGTCAGGCCAATAAAATGGAAGATGATTTTGTTACCTGCCATATATTGCACTTTGATTAGCACAAAATTCACCGCAATATCTTTTCCTGAGGATTTTAGCACCTGCGCTGACTAAACCCGTATCAACATAAATTTGATATTGTTTTCTAAGCTAACAGGTGTGAGGTGAGATAGCCAAATAAATGGACTCGGAGAAGAAACCGAGCAATCAATTTCTTGAATGATGTGTCTCGATTCCTTGTGCACATTCAGCCAGATTCACAGACCAAAGAGCAAAAAAGAACACATTACCTCTGAAAGGTAGCAAGTCTGGGTAAAACTATTCTAGGTGGGGTTTACAATGTTGGCTCCGGTGTGTTAAATAACAAATTTAAAGACTGCATTCACTATCTCGAGAGTTTATTCCATAGGGAATCACAGATTATCTTCTATCTCCACCCACTGTGGCTTTGTAGTCTTGTAGTAATGCATAAAAGGAACAGTGTAATGTACACCTGAGTCTGAAGAAGGGTTCACTATCCATTTTCTCCAGAGATATGCCTGACCCGCTGAGTTACTCCAGCCCTTTGTGTCCTTCAGTGTAATGTACAGTGTCAAGTTTGCTGAGCTCTCTGGAGAATTCAAATTAATTGTACACCAGTCCCTGTAAATGGCCGGTGTTTAAACCTCCATTAGCACCAGTGACCCTCAGTGATTGACATAGATGACTGGCTCTGCTGTTACCAGGTCTTACCCCATGTTTTTGGATGGCAACGTTTGTAAGGTGCACAAACATGTTGTCCAGTTCGTTTGTACTTGGAGTGTATTTCACTGTGCAGAAACGGCAGAAGCCCAGCTTATACCTACAAGAAACAGTGCCCGTAAGCAAAACATCTTTCAATACAAAAATCCAGAGGAAACAAGTAAAGACTTTTGTACCACAGTAAAACTTTAACTCAGCTTGTTACGCCAAAGGTGAATCATCCTCATGATTTTAGGTGTTTGCCATTTAGAAAGTGTAAAAGCAGAAACGATAGTTCCATTTAGAAGGCTTTTGGATGGGCACACAGATATGCGGGGGAATGGAAGGATATGGATAATGTGAAGCCAGAACAGATTAGTTTAGCTTGACATCATGTAAATGGATTGCACACTCTCACTGGAATATCATCACTACGCTGGCAGCATCCTTATTCCACTGTGGAAATGACAAAGACCAGAGGGCATAGCTTTAAGGTAAGAGGGGAAAAGTTTACAGGAGAAGTGCAGGGCACGTTTTTTTTACACAGAGGGTGGCGGGTGCCTGGAACACGCTGCCAAGTGAGACTAGGGCAAGTGGGTCGAAGGGCCTGTTTCCACACTGTTTGACTATGACTCTAAATCCATTAGAATGGAGAACAAACGACAATTTGGTTGTTATAGGAAGGAAAAACTTGGGAATTCTATTGAACTTACAGGTAACACTTTAATGGACGAAATGAGGTGACCAGCACGTAAAAGCGAAGGTCGAACTTCTTCCCAGCAATGAGTAGCGGGCTGTCTATGTAGAGGGAGATGACATAGATCTCCTTGGAAGTGGTTGTCGCATAACTGCAAAAAAGGATGTTTCTTTTAATTTCAAAAATAAATTGTATTCATAATAACAACCGTACACAAAACAAAATTGTGCAAACTCTCTTTGTGTTTATACATTCAACAGTGTCACACTGTTTTATATAGCAGCTGCTAAATACATTTAAATTGAACCTTTAGAATGCTGTTGGAGCTAAAACTTGGCATTCCCCCAAACATAGAAACATTGAAAATAGGTGCAGGAGGAGGCCATTCAGCCCTTCGAGCCAGCACCGCCATTCATTGTGATCCTGGCTGATCGTCCCCAATCAATAACCCATGCCTGCCTTCTCCCCATATCCCTTGATTCCACGAACCCCTAGACCTCTATCTAAATCTCTCTTAAATCCATCCAGTGACTTGGCCTCCGCTGCCCTCTGTGGCAGGGAATTCCACAATTTCACAACTCTCTGGGTGAAAACGTTTTTTTTTTTCACCTCAGTCTTAAATGGCCTCCCCTTTATTCTAAGACGAGGGCTGAAGGTCACTTTGCACCATCGTGAGGGGCAAAAATATCTGATTTTTTGCAAAGACCCAAAAGGTGTTTGAAACGTCCAGGTGTTTTTTTTCGCCTACTGTTGGTTGGAATCACAAAATCCATAAGCAAAATGCTGTATTTAAGACAGTCTACTATTTTAGATAGGCACATGGATGCTCACATCAACAGCTCAACAGGCCTTTAAATACTGATTTAGTCTGAAGAAGGGTCTCAACCTGAAACGTCACCTATTCCTTCGCTCCATAGATGCTGCCTCACCCGCTGAGTTTCTCCACCATTTTGTCTACCTTAGCTAGTGACTTAATCACTATAGATATTAGTGCACTGCCTTAACAATCCAGAAGAACTGTTTCTGAGGATGGAGAAGATTCCTCTGTACCATTATTTGACAGAGTTTTCCTATTGTACCTTCTTACAAAGTGCTCGGCCCCATAGCTGAAGCGTCCACGTCGCGGGGCTGGATACTGGAAGTATCCACGTCCCGAGCTAATTCTGCTACCACAGTCATCTATTGCAACAAGTGATGGCTCCCACTGATTGTCACCGGAAGCTTGCGTCCTTAACAGGACGGACGATGACATCGATGTCAACATTTGAAAAATGGAAGATGGACATGAAAAAAGAACAAAGTGCTCTTGTGTTATACAGAGCTGGTCACTAAAGTGTTCCAAGAACCGATGTAAACATAGACAATTGGAGGCTATTTGGCCCTTCGAGGCAGCACCGCCATTCATTGTGATCATGGCTGATCATTCACAATCAGTAACCCGTGCCTGCCTTCTCCCCATATCCCTTGATTCCGCTAGTCCCTAGAGCTCTATCTAACTCAATTACTTTCTTCTGGTTGATTTTGTTTGCAGCACTGGTAATCAATTTATGCCTTCCTACAAATAAAGGTGTAATAATGATGCAGTTTTATGTGTCTGTACTCACTTGGGGGGTTTATTGTCACGAGACCACTTCTTGATCTGTGAGAGCTTGTTGATGAGGAATATGCCCCGGCCCTGAGCCTTTCCACATGGCTTCATGATCCAGGTGCTGCATGGATTCCGCCTGAATTCTTCCACAAACATATTATAGTCTGCTGGCAGCATGAATGTAACTGGAATAAAATCTTTACAAACCAAAAAAAAATTGTAAAACCCAACTTTTATTTCAATAAAATCGGTCTATTACAATTACTATGGAATAATATCTAGAGATACAAGGAACGGCAGATACTAGTTTACCATAAAAACACAAGTGCTGGAGTTACACAGCAGGTCAGGATATATCACTGGATGACATGGATAGGCGACATTATGGGTCGGGACCCTTCTCCAGAAAAATAAAACGAGAGTCTGAAGAAGGATCCTGACCTGAAACATCACCAATTCATGTTCTCCAGAGATGCTGCTTGACCCACCGAGTTAAACCAGCACTTTATGGGGTTTTTTAGAATAATAGCTATGTTATACATGATGGTTTTGTAAGTGTTGGGTTGAAGAATCACAGAAATTCATGAGACCATAGCCATGGGAGTAGGGACAGGGAGTAGACCAATGAGCCCCTCAAGCTTGCTCCACCACTCGATAGGATCAAGGTTGATCTAACATCCCTAAAGTCCACTTCTATTCTTTCCCCATAACTCCTGATTCCCCTGCTGATTATGAATGTTTCTATCTCAGCTTGAAATATATATATATATATATGTGTTCTGCCCACATGGCTCTCTGTGGCAAAGATTCTTGTGAGAGAAAAAAAATATTCTGAGACCATATCCTCTGTCTCCTGACTCTCTCATCAGAGGAAACATCCTCTTGTTGATTAGTCCCCGAAGATTCATCTCTTATTCTGCAAAACCCCAACAAGAGGACACTTAACCTGTTTATTTTTTCTCCGTAGAGTATGTCTCCACACTTGGGAACATCCCAGTGAATCTGGAAACACGAGAAAGTGCAAATGCTGGAATCTTGAGCAAACGGAATGTGCTGGAGGAACTCATGGGTCATCTGCAGAGGGAAAGGACAGACGACGTTTCAGGCCGAGACTCTTCTTCAGACAGATTAGCTGGAAAAGAGAGGTGCAGGACGAAGCCCGGCATGTGAACAAAAGTGAGGACTGTTTATCGGCAGATGGGTGGAGTAAGTGACAAAGGCTGGAGATGAAAAGGGTGTCAGATAAGGAGGGCAAGTATAAAGCTACAATAGTTTCATGGATAAATTGCAATGTATGGAAGGAAAGATTCATGTTCCATGATTAGCCTGCTGGATGCTGGGTTGGTTGGTTTCAAACAAATATAATTGTCCTTAATATTGTTCTAGAAAAAATAATATAAATTGCTTGACTTTATTACTATAAATTACTTGTAGTATTACTTGATTATAGTAATTTATAGTAATTATAGTAATTAGATTATAGTATTATAGTAATTTATAACTTGAACAGTCAAGTTATAAATTACTTGACTGTTCTTAAATACCATTGGGTGATTTCTGCTGCCAATTAACTTATTTGGCCATTCCATGAGACAAAGTACAGGAAAGAGACTGCGACCCTTGTGTTAAGGTGACAGCCCTTAAATAGACACAAAATGCCAGAGTACCTCGGCGGGACAGGCAGCATCTCAGGAGTGAAGGAATGGGTGAAGTTTTGGGTCGAGACCCTTCTTCAGATGTCAATCACCCATTCCTTTGTCAAACGTCACCCATTCCTCCTCTCCAGAGATGCTGCCTGTCCTGCTGAGTTACTCCAGCATTTTGTGTCTATTTTCAGTTTAAACCAGCATCTTCAGTTCCTTCATACAACTTTGCGTTCAATGTCAGCAAGATGATATGAGTTGGTTGTTGATCCAAGGAAGTGAGGGCTGTAAACAAACCTAGCCGGTTCAACGGAGCTGCTGTAGAGACAGTCAACTGTTCCATGTACCTGGTGAATATGACAATAAACTAATATGAACTTGAATCTGAATCAGATTTCTGGTTGGTAAATCCAGTTAGTCCTCAATTAAGCCACTAGATGGAGAACTTCACTTTAAATAGGAAATAAATTAAAATTTGCCACGTCATTCATCTTGTCCTATTTTGAAGGGAAGTCATTTTCTGAAATACTACGAACAAGCATTCAAGCATTACAACAATAGACGATATATACGCCTACAACCCAGAGAGAAGCTCCAGGCATGATAAAGCCACACCTGGAATACTTTGACACAAGGACCTGCAGGTGCTGGAATCCTGAGCAAAACTCATGGACTATGGGTCAGTGGGTCAGGCAGATCTGTGGAGGGAATGGATAGGCGACGTTTTGGGTCAGGACCATTATGTTTGTAATGGGGGGGGGGGGGGGGGGGGAGAAGGTGGAGGCAGGACAAAGGCTGGCAGGTAACTGGTGGGCACAGAGTAGGGATTTTGTAGGAGGATGTAGTAAGTGACAAAGGCTAGAGCTGAAAGCGAAACAAGCTGAGCTGAAGGGCCTGTTTCTGCGCTGTACTGCTCATCTGTACTATTTTTTCTGTTGCACTTGGATCCAATTATTTCTGTTGTTGGCAAATGTTGTCGCCACGCTTTTGACATTTGAAAATTGCGATATACACACTGAATATTTATTTGACAAACTGAATGACCTGAAAGATTAGCTCTGCTCTGGGGCTCATGTTGTCAACCTCCCCGTGGTGAGCCCCGTCAACTGACCTCAGTCAGGCGAACGACAACAAACAGAGACAGCAGCAGCGCCGTAGCTTGGCGCCAACCCGGAGCATGCGCCCTTTATAGGGCGGGCACCTACGGATGTCAAACCGGATGGCATCACCCTGCTGCAGACCTCTGCTGCCTCAAACGCAAGACGAAGAGGAAGAAGAGGATGAGGAAGCTCTGTTACAATTTCTACTGACATTGCCTACTGATATTTCTATTTCTATTTTATTTGTTCCACAATGCTTTAGTTTTGGTAATCTGAAAATAACGAAGTACAGTAATTTACGCTTGGTCTAATTTACTGTTCATGACATTTTATCACTTTTGATCCTGAACACATCTGAAGACGGATCCTGACCTGAAACGCTCCCTCCACAGACGCTACCTGACCCATGAGTTCCTCCAGCACTTTGTGTTTTGTGTAAAATATATAATATTGTTACCCAAGTGAAGGTATTTGCCATTTTCATCCTTCTCTGCAAGTGGGCTTCCCTCTTTTTCAAGCTCTTTGCGGTAACGTTTGATGTTCTTAACCATTAAGTCCTTTCTGGTCAGTTCGTAGTGATTGGGAAAGTGGTTTACAATTTGATCATCTGAAAGGCGATAGCCATTTTCAACACTGAAGACATTGCGGATTGTTTGTACATTCATCCTGTAGGCCCAGAAAATACATTGACAAAATATTACCTTTGGTTTAGTTTATTGTCACGTGTACCGAGGTACAGTGAAAAGCATTTGTTGCGGGCTAACCAGTCAGCAGAAAGACAATACACGACTGAAATCAATCCAGATACATGGTAAGGGAATAACGTTTAGTGCAAGGCAAAGCCAGCAAAGTCTGATCAAGGATAATCCGAGGGTCACCAAAGAGGTAGATAGTAGTTCATCTTAGTTCTTCATGAAGTAGTAAGTACTTAATCTTAAAAAACACCTTAAATCTGATGAAGAACAACATAAAATATCCAAAACTGAGTACTGTGTGTCTTGTGTTAGTGCAGCACAATGATATATCTTACATTCAGTCAGAATAGCACTCCTAGCAAAGTGTGCATATTGAGACACTGTCTTCCTTCCACACACCAATATTATCTGATCTGTTTGGATAGTATGCAAAACAAATCTTTACCTTAGTACACGTGACAATAATAAATATAAAACTACTGTACAAAATCCTGGCAGGCAACTTTAAAACGACACTAAAAGTGGAATTATTCATGCTGGATCTGCCCTCTACTCTGACTAATTATATTACTTGTGTAAACTGGCAACTCCGCACAGAATAAAGTGCTCCAATGCCAGTGTTTCCAAAACCCTCAAAATGTAAACACCCCAACCCTCGGTAACGTTCCCAGCTTGTGTCTGCCTTTTTTTTTGTTTTGTTTTTTGTTTCCTCTGTTTTGGCTTCCTCGCCCTTTTCTACATTAGCCGTACGTTCATCAGGTTTTGAACCCTGAGCGTTGTCATTTTGACACTTCATGTCAATGCATTGTATGTAAAGTATGGAGGGGAAAGAATACAAACACAATGGGAGAACTCCACTGGCGCATTTCCGCAGCTCACGCTGAAACATGATCCACCTGCCCCACCCAGTCAAGTCTCCTCTTTCAGTAGCACCAAGGGCAAACCAAGGACGGATCGCGATAAGTTTATCAGCTACCATGGCAACATCACGGGTATGGAGTACAGAATCGAGGCTGCAAAACCAGCTGCAGCTAAGCCCTCTAGTCTTAGACGTTTCCAAACTGGAGAAAGGTTTCTGACTGTCCACCCTATTTGTGCCCCTTCTTCTGGCATGTGGCGTGCACAGCCTAAAGTTGTAGGACAACTTGTTCTATTTGATCTTATTTGATTGTGCACACCAGGTTGATTGCATTCGTTGAGACATGGCGGACCACGTGAAGGTTGCAATCTGTGCCCCTCATAATTTTATATACTTCTATCAGGTTTCCCCTCAACCTGAATTCTGAATTATCTCCCCACTTAGAAAATAGTCTACGCCAGGGGTTCCCAACGTTTTTCGTCCCGTTTACCCCTGGCAACTTTAATAGCACATAACAATGCTATTTCCCTTAGTTATGAACAACTAATGATGAACAGCTACCAGAACCAAACACAGTCAGTCAATGAGAAAAAATATTTAAGAAGGAACTGCAGATGCTGGAAAATCGGAGGAAGACAGAAATGCTGGAGAAACTCAGAGGGTGCAGCAGCATCTATGGAGCGAAGGAAATAGGCAACGTTTCAGGACGAAACCCTTCTTCAGAGAAAAAATATGTACCTTGGGGTAAATTTAACCCAGGTTGGGAACCCTTGGTCTACGCCTTTATTCCTACCACTAAAATGTATGACTCCACACTTTGCTATGCTGTATTCCACCTGTCACTTCTCTGCCCACTCTCCCAACCTGTCCAAGTTTGTCTGCGTCATCTACACTACCTGCCACTGCTCTTTGTATCATCAGATAAGACAGAGTGCAATTTGTTTACAATGCTAACTCACTTAACTCCCAACCACACAGAACTGATTCATTTTGCACTCATGGCCCTCCAGTCCGAACACTCATTTATTCCTTAGATGGCATCACAAAATAGATTATTGGTGCTTGTCACAATGCAGTTTGTATTGTAGATGTTTGCCATTTGCAAATTGGATGCAGCGTTCCCACTCTACGACCACCAGTACTCTTTATAATTGCTTCATTGACTGCAGACAGCTAGCTGGCCCATCCAAAAAGGCATGTTAAAGTGCAGGGTTATTTTTCCATATACACAGTGACTAAAAGTGTACTAACATGGGATTGCTGCCTCTATGTATATTTTTGCATCTGAAAATACTAACTCTACAAGATGTTTTTAAGGCGGAAATTGTCAGATTCTTGATTAGTAAGGGGCTATGGGGTGAAAGCAGGAGAATGGGGTTTGAGAGGGAAATGTAGATCAGCCATGATTGAATGGCGGAGTAGACTTGATGGGCCACATGGCCTAATTCTGCTCCTACAACTTACGTATTGTGTTTGTGTGGCTTCTGGTATGCCTACTACCTTAAGTCACTGACCCGTTTATTACCCCTTTTTCATTTAAACAGAGAATATTAAATAGATTGTACATAAAGTGCTGGAGCAAACCAGCAGGTCTGGAGAACATGGACAGGTGACAATTTGGGTCGGGACTCTTCTTCAGACCGATTGTGGTGGGTGGGGGAAGGGGAGGTTACTCCAGCACTTTGCGTCCTTTTTCGTAAACCCTCATCTACAGTTCCTGGTTTCTACGTTCAGTACATTGTGTTATTTATTACAAGATGCTCAAATTTCTGCAAAAGGTTTAGATGGATACCAGCCAAACACGGGCGGAGGGGACTAGCGTGAACAGAATGGGCTGAAGGGCCTGTTTCGGTGCTGAATGACTCTATGACTCTAATGGAGGAACCCAGCTGATCAGTTAGCATCCGTGGAGCAAAATGGGAATACGGAAGCCTTCTTCAAGGCTGAAGCTGATATTTTCTAACTCTTCTTACATAGATCATTGTCCAGGCTGTTCACGGGCACAGGGGGTAGGGTTTTAAATGTCTTATGTCCTTCCCCCACCAGTTCACATCCACTGCTTTGTACTGTTTGTTTTGTCATCAAAGTAAAACAGTACTGTCTGGCGCTGGCAGTCTGAGGAACAGACATTGTGTGGAAGATAGAATGTGCCATACAGCTGGGCGACATTGCAATATGCTAACAAAGTCCATGAACTTTATTGGTCAAAAGAAATCTAAAATTGTTATTTGCAAAAATGTGACAAGATTTTCATGGACACACAATGAACTGCAGACGATGAAATCTTGAGCAACAAAAAACAAAGTGCTGGAGGAACTCAATGGGTCAGGCAGCATCTGTGGAGAGAATGGACAGACTTTTCAAGTCGGGACCCTTCTTCATAGTTTCATTGATGGACACAAAATGCTGGAGTAACTCGGTGGGTCAGGCAGCATCTCTGGAGAAAAAGGATGGGTGATGTTTTGGGTCGGAACCCTTCTTCAGACGGTTATACACTGTACAATTCAGTTTGATTGTACATTGTGGTTTAAACAAGTGTCAGGCTTGAAAGGGATTGAGTACACTAGCAATGGTAGAGCTAGTGTTTAAGAAGGAACTGCAGATGCTGGAAAATCGAAGGTAGACAAAAGTGCTGGAGAAACTCAGCGGGTGCAGCAGCATCTATAGGCAACGTTTTGGGCCGAAACAAAGGAAAGAGGCAACATTTCGGGCCGAAACCCTTAGGGTTGCCTATTTCCTTCGCTCCATAGATGCTGCTGCACCCGCTGAGTTTCTCCAGCACTTTTGTCTACCAATGGTAGAGCTAGCTGTAAGATTGTGTAAGATTGTGTAAGATTGGTGAGTTGGAGGATGCATATTTGAGGCATTGATTGCAATGTCAACTTTACAGCCATGCTCAGTCTTCCGTCATCTCCTGCAGTGTTGAGCTTCTGGCAGAGCGGCTTTGTAGGTTAATTGGCCTCTGCAAATTGGCCGCTGCACTGCTGAGCTTTCAAGGAATTGCATCAGAACCCTCACCAAGCACACTACTGGAGCAGCAGGATTTCCATTCTAGCAGCCGTCAGAGGCTGAGGGAGGTGTGCCACGCTCACACACAGGTACAAACCCTGCTGCCTTAACTAGGCTTTCCCAAGACACTTCATGCCCCCTTCTATATCTCTCATCCCTCTTTCCCCTGACGCTCAGTCAGAAGAAGGGTCTCAACCCAAACATCACCTATTCATTTCTCTCCAGAGATGCTGCCTGTCCCGCTGAGTTACTCCAGCATTTTGTGTTTGTCTTCATTTTAAACCAGCATCTGTAGTTCCACCCTAACACATCATGCCCACGATACAGCCTGAACAGTTCTTCATTTTTAAATAATAATATTTACTTTAATGGACTGCTGCTGTACAGAATTTCCCTCCTGACACTCACTCAATATTCTCCCATCTTAGTCGAGCCCCAACACCTGGAAATGAATACTATCCTACACACACTAGGGACGATTTACATTTATACCAAACCAATTAACCTACAAACCTGTAGGTCTTTGGAGTGTGGGGGGAAACAGAAGATCTCGGAGAAAACCTACGAGATCACAGGGAGAACGTGCAAACTCCATACAGACAGCATCCGTAGTCGGGATTGAACCCGGGTCTCTGGCGTTGTAAAGCAGCAGCAACACCACTGCGCCACCGTGCAGCCCTAAGGAAGCATTTTATATGACCGTAAACGTTGCATGCACAATACACAGGTCCGCAGCCGTGCATTTACTCTTCAACAGTTTACTCACCAATAAAAGTTCCAGTTTTCATTTTCTGAAACTTGGATCCAGCCTCTTTTTTGGAAGTTATTTACAAGCACGGACTTGTCAATGTCTGAAACCCACTTCGGTCTCCCTGCCATGGATTTAGTGAGACACTGGAACTGTCGCAGGTCCAGTTAATGCTGTCGAGGATGCAAGAACATGAGAGAATAGGAAAGGAGTAGTTCACCTGGTCCCTCAAGTCTGTTCATTATTCACTACAGTCATGACATATCTTCCCTGGACTTTACCTCCTCTCCTGTGTCTCTTTTCCACAGCCCTCCATTCCATGATCTTTCAAATCAAAAATCTCCCTCCTACCTAGATACTGATCTAGTTTCCACAGCCTTATGGGGCAGTGGATTCCAAAAATACATCGCCCTCTGCAAGAAATAATTCCGAAAAAAATGACATTGTGGGCCGAAGGGAGAAGTGGCCTCATAAACCATCAGTTGTGCTAAACTCCTGAAGGAAATGATCTACCACTGGGGAGGTACGGTGGTGCAGCGGTAGAGTTGCTCTCCTACAGCTCCAAATATCCCGGGTTCGATCCCGACTACGGGTGCTGTCTGTACGGAGTTTGCCCATTCTCCCTGTGACCGCGTCTCGTAATTCCCGTCACATCCCAAACTTGCAGGTTTGTTGATTAATTGGCCTCTGTAAATTGCCCCTAGTGGATGAGAAAGTGGGATAACATCGAACTAGTGTGAACAGGTGATCGATGGTCGGCCTGGACTCGGTGGGCCGAAGGGCCTGTTTCCATGCTGTATCTTTCAATCAATCAAAAATGTGGATCGAGGGGAAGTGGAATGTGGGAAGAACAAATAGGTTTTGTATGAGGAATTGTCATCATTAATGCATTTAGCTCAGATGCTGGCTACGGTACTCAGCAACTGCTAACCAAAAATGGCCACCTATTACCAGCCATGTTTTGTTCTGCCTCTCCCCTCTTCCAGTTTTTTCCCCCCTTACTATCAGAGTCCTGACCCGAAACATCTCCTATCCACTTTCTCCAGAGATGCTGCCTGACCCGCTGAGTTACCTGGGTGTCCTTGTACACCAGTCACTGAAGGTTGGCGTGCAGGTACAGCAGGCAGTGAAGAAAGCTAATGGAATGTTGGCTTTCATAACAAGAGGATTTCAGTACAGGAGTAAAGAGGTTCTTCTGCAGTTGTGTAGGGCTCTGGTGAGACCACATCTGGAGTATTGTGTACAGTTTTGGTCTCCTAATTTGATGAAGGACATCCTTGTGATTGAGGCAGTGCAGCGTAGGTTCACGAGATTGATCTCTGGGATGGCGGGACTGTCATATGAGGAAAGATTGAAAAGACTAGGCTTGTATTCACTGGAGTTTAGAAGGATGAGGGGGGATCTTATAGAAACATATAAAATTTAAAAAGGACTGGACTAGCTAGATGCAGGAAAAATGTTCCCAATGTTGGGTGAGTCCAGAACCAGGGGCCACAGCCTTAGAATAAAGGGGAGGCCATTTAAGACTGAGGTGAGAAAAAACGTTTTGACCCAGAGAGTTGTGAATTTATGGAATTCCCTGCCGCAGAGGGCAGTGGAGGCCAAATCACTGGATGGATTTAAGACAGAGTTGGATAGAGCTCTAGGGGCTAGTGGAGTCAAGGGATATGGGGAGAAGGCAGGCACGGGTTGTTGATAGCGGACGATCAGCCATGATCACAATGAATGGCGGTGCTGGCTCGAAGGGCCGAATGGCCTCCTCCTGCACCTATTTTCAATGTTTCTATGTTACTCCAGTGAAACGTCACCCATTCACGTTCTCCAGAGATTCTGCTGAGGCACTCCAGCACTCTCTGTCCTTTTGATGCCTTTTGACTCTTGGGACTTGCCATCTCCCTGGTCAGCTCCTCATTTCAATTCTTCAGTTCTGCGAAGCTGTAACCTAAGATAGGCTGCAGTACTCTCTTGCAACTAGAATGCTGCTTCACTCACAGCTAATAGCAGAATACGGAGAACTGCTAAGTCCAGCTGAATACTCCAAACAGGCTGACCACCTTCTGTCAGAGAAGGGGAAATTTGTCTTTGGCATGGACTCTGTTGAGGTAATGTCTCAACATCAGGGGGTCAATGACTAACAAGATAACGCAAGAAGGGACATGTACACATGAGACACTGAGCTATGCAAAACATCCGAGTGGCAATAAAGCTGATAAAATGCTGGGTATGAGTAATGATTGATTGAGATTAGTGACATGTGAGTAATGGAGGTGTTTACATAGAACAGCACCGCCCTTCGGCCCACAATGTCCGTGCTGAACATTATGCTAAGATAAACTAATTTCCTCTGCCTGCACAAGTTGCATATCCCTCCATTCCCTGCAGTTCCATGTGCCGATTTAAAAGCCTCTTACACATCACTATCATATCTGCCTCCACTACTCAATAGTTACAGCCCCCACTCAATATGTCAACAAAAAAAAACGCGCCCCGCACATCTCCTTTAAACTTTGTCTAAGAAGGAACTACAGGTGCTGGAAAATCGAAGGTAGACAAAAGTGCTGGAGAAACTCAGCGGGTGCAGCAGCATCTGTGGAGCGAAGGAAATAGGCAACGTTTCAGGCCGAAACCCTGAAGGAAATAGGCAACGTTTCGGCCCGAAACCCGGAAGGGTTTCGGCCCGAAACGTTGCCTATTTCCTTCGCTCCATAGATGCTGCTGCACCCGCTGAGTTTCTCCAGAACCTTTGTCCACCTTCCTTTAAACTTTGCCCGTCTCACCTTAAAGCTTTGACATTTCCACCCTGGGGAGAA
Source organism: Okamejei kenojei (assembly GCA_035221665.1). Classification (NCBI taxonomy): domain Eukaryota; kingdom Metazoa; phylum Chordata; class Chondrichthyes; order Rajiformes; family Rajidae; genus Okamejei; species Okamejei kenojei. The sequence continues at coordinate 46,071,502 of CM069149.1, read as the reverse complement.
GGTTCTGACTGTTCGTTAGAGTTTGAGGCTGGGGGCGAGATGCAAGGAAATGGCATTTGATGATGTTTTGCCATGGTCTTGAACATATGGGTGAGGTTGTTGTATCTGGAAAATCTGCATCCAGGTCATTGGTCACAAGTTCATAAGTGATAGGAGCAGAATTAGGCCATTCGGCCCATCAAGTCTACTCTGCCATTCAATCATGGCTGATCTATCTCTCCCTCCTAACCCAATTCTCATGCCTTCTCCCCATGACCTCTGACACCCGTACTAATCAAGAATCTATCTATCTCTGCCTTAAAAATATCCACTGACTTGGCCTCCACAGCCTTCTGTGGCAAAGAATTCCACAGATTCACCACTCTGTGACCTGAGTTGAATGATCAGCCATGATCATATTGAATGGCGGTGCAGGCTCGAAGGGCCGAATGGCCTACTCCTGTACCTATTTTCTATGTTTCTAAAGAAATTCCTCCTCATCTCCTTCCTAAAGGAACGTCCTTTAATTCGGAGGCTATGACCTCTAGTCCTAGACGCTCCCACTAGTGGAAACGTGCTCTGCACATCCACTCTATCACTGCCTTTCACTATTTGGTACATTGGATTTAGACTTCAGACAAAACCTCCAATGTAGCCCATCTGATTTCCAAACATGTGCTTGTAAGGCTTCCTTGTAACCCTCCTCCCCCTCCAACCTATATTCCTTTCTGGCTTCACAATCCGTAACTCTTCCATCTTTATCTCATAACTTTTGTTTCATCATCTCGGGGCCCAAAGCAACTTACTACTTCTCACCCCCACCCCTCCCCGACCTGTATCCACCCATCACTCGCCAGGCTTTGTCCTGCCCCCTCCTCTCTTCCAACTTTACCCCACTCCCTCCCCCACGACAATCATTCTGAAGAAGGGTCCGGACCCCAAACGTCGCCTGTCCATGTTCTCCAGAGATGCTTCCTGACCGGCCGAGTTACTCCAGCACTTTGTGTCTTTATTTTGTGTGTCCTTCGCACTTCCACTTTGTCGGCCAATGCAGCTACTCACACCTTGTCCGGGTGTATCCGGACACTGGCACACGCTGTCCCAGATGTGTGGTCTCCCGGCCAGACCCAACAGCGGTCTAACTGGACACAACATGCTGGAGTAACTCAGCGGGACAGGCAGCGTCTCTGGAGAGAAGGAATGGGCGACGTTGGAGGGTCTCGGACACTGAAGAAGGGTCTCGACCACCCATTCCTTCTCTCCAGGGTACACAAAAGGCTGGAGAAACTCAGCGGGTGCAGCAGCATCTAAGGAGCGAAGGAGATAGGCGACGTTTCGGGTCGAGACCCTTCTTCAGACTGGTCAGGGATCAGGGAAACGAGAGATATAGACGGTGATGTGGAGAGATAAGGAACAATGAGTGAAAGATATGCAAAAAAGTATCGGTGATAAAGGGAACAAGCCATTGTAAGCTGTTTGTGGTGTGAAAATGAGAAGCTGGTGCGACTGGGGTGGGGGAGGGAGATAGAGATAGAGGGAATGCCAGGGCCCGAGGGCTGAGGGAGAGGTGGGAAGGGGAGGAGACAGCAAGGGTTAACAGAATTGAGAAAATTCAATATTCAAGCCCAAAGGATGCAGACTCCCCAAGCGGAATATGAGGTGCTGTTCCTCCAGCTTGCGGTGTTGCTCACTCTGGCCGTGGAGGAGGCGTAGAGGAACCCTTCTCTCCAGGGTTGCTGCCTGTCCCGTTGAGTTATTCCAGCACTTTGTGTCTATCTTCGGTGTAAACCAGCATCTGCAGTTCTTCCTACACAACAGTCAGATAGATACACGTGGTGAATCCACCAGCCCCCCCGCTGCAACTCCTTCATCAAACGCCGCTTGAAAGGCTTCTTAAAACTCTTATGAGACTATTAATCAGATCATTTTATGTTTCCTCTCATTCATCCCGCTTCCCAGATGCACACCGGTCCCAGTGTGGTTTAACATCTCCACTGCTTTCTGCATTTCGAAAGCAGACAGTTGCTTTTACTGGGAAAGCTCAGGTTGTCTCGTGAATTTGTCAGAAACCAGCCTCGGATTCCACTCTCACCCCCCCGGGCAAACCCTTACTTACCGGTGCGGGAAGCCGGCAGCGGAGCGAGCAACTTTCCTGCGTGCTATGTTTGTGGGAATCGCTCAACTTGATGTTCCTTGTTCAGGATGCATCCTAGCAACGAGTGAAGCCAAACCCGGGACAGGACAGGACAGGACAGGCGGACGCCGGCGCAATGCTACAGAACCGTCAAACTCTCCACTGTTCAAAAGTTTGTAGAAACAAGGAACTGCAGGCGCTGGTTTGCAATGAAGGACACAAAGTGCTGGAGTAAGTCAGCAGCGCAAGAGTATGTGAAGGAAGGAACTGCAGGTGCTGGTTTACAGCGAGGATAGACACAACATGCTGGAGTAACTCAGCGGGTCAGGCAGCGTCTCTGGAGAACATGTATGGGTGACATTTCAGGTCGGGCCCCTTCTTCAGAACGCACTAGTTTATTGTAAATGTATTTCTGAACATCATGTAGTATCATTGTCAAGTAGTCACAACTTCAGTTAACAACTAAAGTGCCCTATTAGACAATAGACAATAGGTGTATTCTTGCCATAGAGGGAGTACAGAGAAGTTCGCCAGACTGATTCCTGGGATGGCACGACTTCCATATGAAGAAAGACTGGATAGACTCGGCTTGTACTCGCGAATTTAGAAGATTGAGGGGTGATCTCATAGAGACTTACAAAATTCTTAAGGGGTTGGACAGGCTAGATGCAGGAAGATTGTTCCCGATGTTGGGGAAGTCCAGGACAAGGGGTCACAGTTTAAGGATAAGGTCTTTTAGGACCAAGATGAGAGTTTTTCACACAGAGAGTGGTGAATCTGTGGAATTCTCTGCCACAGAAGGTAGTTGAGGCCAGTTCGTTGGCCATATTAAAGAGGGAGTTGGATGTGGCCCTTGTGGCTAAAGGGATCAGGGGGTATGGAGAGAAAGCAGGTACAGGATACTGAGTTGGATGATAAGCCATGATCATATTGAGTGGCGGTGCAGCTCCAAGGGCCGAATGGCCTGCTCCTGCACCTAATTTCTATGTTTCTATGTGTAGGAGTAGGCCATTCGGCCCTTCGAGCCAGCACCGCCATGCAATGTGATCATGTTAGGAGTCTTTCAGTGCAGTCATAAAGGAAGTCCAACAACGACAACGCAGAGACACAAGGAACTGCAGATGCTGGAATCTTGAACAACCAACAAAGTGCTGGAGGAACTCATTGGGTTAGGCAACATCTGTGGAGGGAATGGACAGACGATGTTTCGGGTTCCTTCAGACTGAAGAAACGTCGCCTGTCCATTCCCTCCAGAGATGCTGCCTGACCCGTTGAGCTCCTTGCATCGGCACTTTGTGACTTTGCTCTTGGAAAAGCATTAAGACAAATTGAGTTACTAGTTTTCCCGCTTGCGTTTGTGTTGTCTTTCTGTTAATTGCCATTCTTTAACCTTATTTCAACGTTTTGATTTTTTTTTGACCGGTTAGCTTTAACAAAAAATCTTAGGGAGCTAGGTTGCTGCTTAAATTGTAATCATAACTGAGTGTGTAGAAATATTAAGACTTCACAATAGCCCGAGGACACACACACTTCACCCACAGACAAGGACAGCTTGGTTGTGAAGGATAGGACGCAGCTGAACTCCTCCCTAAATTTGTAATGTTGTCACTGAAATAAGGGGACTTTTACAAATATGAAACCCAGTGATTTCATCATGTTCTGATACTTGGCTCATTCAGAAATCGTGTTTTTTTTTAAACTAACAAATGATCAAAGTATCTCTAAACGAAACTAAATTCAGGAAAAAAATGCAACGATATTTACCAAAACATGTTCTTGAAAACAATAAATGCAATAACATTTGTTCTTTGCAATGATTTTGATGATTTAGAACTAGCTTCTCGTCACGTGGCGAGCCCAGTTTCCTTTCTTTGCTTGCCAACAAACAGTTCAAGAGTATGGAGGCACCAGGAACTGCAGATGCTGGAATCTTAAGCAAATAACAAAATGCTGGAGTAACTCAGCAGGTCAGGCAGCATCTGTGGAGGGAATGAATAGGCAATGTTTTGGGTTGGGACCTTTCTTCAAACTGGAGCAGATTTGTGTTCTGTTCAAGAATGTGCATTGGCTTATTTTAAATGAATTTCAATCCATTGTTTATTATTCTGTGGTGGAGTTCATGTCGTTGGACCTGGGCCTGTTTCTGTCAAGGACTGTGCGGTGGCTGTCCGTGCACCAATCTCCTCATGTGAGAAGATGTCAAGCACAAGTGTCCACCAGGAAAGATGCCAAGTACCTGGCTCCATGATCGGTCTCTTCAGCCACCGCTAGACCCACAGAAATGACCCACCATGGGTCAATCGCTCAACTTTGAACGATCGCCGATGATGATGATGATGAGGAGGAAGAGGTCACATTGTTTGCCAGCCCTACGCCCGACCCCAAAAACATGCAATCTTCTTCTTCTTTTCATGTCCATCTAGTTACAAATGTTGACCGCGCTGTCATCGTCCGTCCTGAAAAGGACGCGAGCCTCCGGCAACAATCAGTGGGAGCCATCACCTGTCGCAGTAGATGATGGTGGTAGCAGCATTAGCTCAGGATACTTCCAGTTTCCAGCCCCGCGACGTGGACGCTTCTGCTATGGGGGCCAAAAACATGCGATTCCCAACCCTGACCCATGAGGAAATGACCAAGCCGAGTGAGAAAAAGATTCAAGGATTTTTCGAAAAATTCCTTGAAGAACAACATTCCCATTGATTCCTGGACCACAACGTGAAGAAGGAGCACCTGGGTCCCACCCACCCACCCACCCACCCACACACCCTATCAGCACCCACTGCCCCATCGATCCATGCACAATCCACTCATTAGCCATTTTACAATCTACAAAACTGGAGTGGAGGGGGATCATCCTTAATCACAAAGGACCACCCAATAGTAACAAGGAAGAAGATCTCAGCTTTAACGTGTTTGGAATTGGGGAAGGATAGCAAAATAGTTTCACAATGAAACTGACTGACTTCATTCATTTCACCACCAACTTCCATCCGGCACTCAAATACACTTGGACCATTTCCGACATTTCCCTACCATTCCTTGACCTCACAATCTCTATTGCAGGTGATACGCTCCTGACCGACATCCACTACAAACCCACTGACTCCCACAGCTACCTGGACTACTCTTCCTCCCACCCTGCTTCCTGTAAGGACTCCATCCCCTATTCCCAATTCCTTCGTCTACGCCGCATCTGCTCCCAGGATGAGGCGTTTCACACCAGGTCATCACAAATGGCCTCATTCTTCAGAGAACGGGGATTCCCCTCCCCCACTATTGATGAGGCTCGCACCAGGGTCTCCTCCATACCCCGCAACACTGCCCTCTCTCCCCATTCCCCCACTCGCAAACAGGGCAGAGTCCCCCTGGTCCGCACCTTTCACCCCACCAGCCGGCAAATACAACAGATAGTCCTCCGCCTGTTTCGCCACCTCCAACGTGACCCCTCCACCCGCCACATCTTCCCATCTCCCCCCCTGTCTGCCTTCCGCAAAGACCGCTCCCTCCGCGACTCCCTTTGTCAATTCTTCCCTCCCCTCCCGCTCTACCTCCTTCCCCGGGCACTTTCCCTTGCAACCGCAAGAAATGCAACACTTGTCCCTTCACCTCCCCCCTCCACTCCTTTCAGGGGCCCAAGCAGTCCTTCCAGGTCCGACAGAGGTTCACCTGCACCTCCTCCAACCTCATCTACTGCATCCGCTGCTCCAGATGCCAGATGATCTATATCGGTGAGACCAAGCGGAGGCTTGGCGATCGTTTCGCCGAACACCTCCGCTCGGTCCGCAAAAACCAACCCGACCTCCCGGTCGCTCAGCACTTCAACTCCCCCTCCCATTCCGTATCCGACCTCTCGGTCCTGGGCCTCCTCCATGGCCAGAGTGAGCAACACCGCAAGTTGGAGGAACAGCACCTCATATTCCGCTTGGGGAGTTTGCATCCTTTGGGCTTGAACATCGAATTTTCTCAATTCTGTTAACCCCTGCTGTCTCCTCCCCCTCCCACCTCTCCCTCAGCCCTCGGGCCCTGGCATTCCCTCTATCTCTATCTCCCTCCCCCACCCTAGTCGCACTAGCTTCTCATTTTCACACCACAAACAGCTTACAATGGCTCGTTCCCTTTATCATCGATACTTTTTTGCATATCTTTCATTCATTGTTCTTTATCTCTCACATCACCGTCTATATCTCTCGTTTCCCTGATCCCTGACCAGTCTGAAGAAGGGTCTCGACCCGAAACGTCGCCTATCTCCTTCGCTCCTTAGATGCTGCTGCACCCGCTGAGTTTCTCCAGCATTTTGTGTAACCCTCGATTCTCCAGCATCTGCAGTTTCTTCGTTAACACCAATTGTAATCATGTATTGTCTTTCCGCTGACTGGATAGCACGCAACAAAAAGCTTTTCACTGTACCTCAGTACACGTGACAATAAACTAAACTGTAATACGACAGGGAACTTGTGGATAGAGTGAAATCATTTATTTCCGGGACGGATGCTGATATGAATTTAATGATATTTTTTCAGTGCAACACTAAATTTGAACATACGTACTTTCTTCAGATAACTTCAATAAATTTGCTTCTTATAACGTCTCCTTTTAAGATACATTTTTTAAGTCGATAATTTGGCTGCTTTTAAATATTTGTTTTCTCAGGAATAAGGATTTGGCAGAGGTGTCAGTGTTTGGTTTCAATCAGATGTCCTTATACTTCCTTCAGCTTGTTTGTTTCAAATTCCATTCATTCAATTTCATTGTTAAAAAACTTCGATTCCATTCCTTCCAGACTATGAAAGTGCTCGTTCACTCTGAATGGTAGGAATTTTGGTTCTGATCAAAGAGCTAAGTATGATCTCACTGTCCTTCAATGCTACAGGTGAAACCACAAATCAATATGCCGACATGTTCCATTATCCAATTGCCCACAAATATTTCTGACAGAGACTAGGTGCGGTCTGCAATAAAATAATCAAATTTAAACAATAATGCGGAGTTTCACCAAGATAATTAGCAGAACAAAACCCTCCTGACAGGTGAGGTTTTGTCATCTGACCAAATAACTTAAACAGTGTTCATTGCAATGATCCGTATATGTCGGAGAAAGTCTAATCCTGGCCAAGTGCAGCTTTGTTTAGTTTAGAGATACAGCATAGAAACAGGTCCTTCGGTCCACTGAGTCTACTGACCCTGCCTCAGGCAGAGCAGGGGATGCTTGATGCACAGGTAGATAGACAGTATGGAAGCTGATGCACTCCTTCCACTGTTTTTTGCTGTATTCTGTGTGCTCAGGTGAAGGCACTCAGTGCCATCCCAAAAACGTTTCCCCATTTGATTGCTGGTGAATCCCACAAGTTAGTGAGGATGTTACAATGTTTCAGCAAGGCTGTTAGAACACTCTTGCAGCCATACATGTGTCCTTGCAGTACATTGGTAGCATGCTGGAGCCTGGAGAGCATAGCTACTTCAGACCCGACCCGAAACCATCCTTTTTCTCCAGAGATGCTGCCTGACCTGCTGAGTTACTTCAGCATTCTGTATCTATCTTCAGGATACCAGGGATGGGCGGATTGAGAGTGGGAAGAAGGGTTAAAATGACATGTAACCAGAGGCGTAAGCTGTCTGGTGCAGATGCTCCACAAAATGATTGCTCAGTGCATGGCTGGTTTTTCCACTGTAGAGGAAGCCACGTTGGAAAAGGTGCTGAGCAGATTTGAAAAGATGCTGGTGAACCTCTTCCTCACTTGGAAAGGTGAGGTGGGAGATTGCAACCTTCACGTGGTCCGCCCTGTTTCGACAAATGCAATCAACCTGACGTGCACAATCAAATAAGATCAAATAGAACAAGTTGTCCTGCAACTTTAGGCTGTGCATGCCAGACACAAGAAGGAGAAGAAAACTTGTAAAGGTTGTTTATTTACCCGGGTTGTGGTGAGAGAAGAGGGTGAGAGGACAGGTATGAAACCTCCTAAAGTGACAGAGAGGGGTGGGAAGAACGGGCCAGGGTGTCGTGAAGAGAGTGGTCCCTGTGGAAAGGCAAAGTGGGAGGTTAGAATGGACGATGTGACTGGTGGTGGAATCACACCACTTCCCCACCTACTTTATAAATTCTGACTCGCTAGGCAGAGTGGCACCAAAGGGCATGGAAATGTGGTAGGGAAGTTGTTGCAAAATGCACCAAGTGCCGGAGTCTTGTGGTGAACAAGTGGGCCAACACTGATCATTGATGACTGGTTGGAGATTCACCAGACACCACAGATGCTGGAAGAACTACGCGGGTCAGGCAGCATCTGTGGAGGGAAAGGATAGGTGGCATTTCAGGTTGGGAACCTTCAGATTGATGTAGGGGGAAGAAAGCTGGAAAAAGAAGCGAGTCTGGGGCAAAGCCTGGCAAGTGATAGGTGGATACAGATAAAGGGGAGAGGGGTGAATGGGAGATGGGTGGGGTACGTGATGAAGGCTGGAGTTGAGAAGGAGACAAAATTGGAAAAAAATATAGATTTCTGTTCGTATGAAAAGATATAGATGTCTTAAACTTGTAATTATAAAACTATGACAATAATTATTGAAATATAAAGTAACATTATTAATATTTTGATAACATTATGAACTTTGTTTAAGATTGGGTATTACGTAGTTATATTAGCGGGGATTTCTATTTGGTAATTAGAAGAATATCTATGATATGAGAAATCTGAGTGTATTGCTTATTTTAGGAATATATACGAAATGTATAATGGATAATATTACAATTAACATAAATAGTATTAATCGATAATCAATATGATATAAGTATATTACACAACTCTCAATGTCAGTGTACTCATTGATTTAAAAAAAAAAAAAAAAAAAAGGAGAGAGGAGTGATAGGGAAAGCCATTGGGAGGGATATGGAAGGAAGGGAATTGGGGGGGGGGGTAAAAGTGGGGGGGGGGGTTAAGGGGAATGGGAGATTTTGATTCAAATTCGATTCAATTGAAATTCAATTCAGCAAGGAAACAGGCCCTTTGGCCCACAAGTACCATCAACCACCTATTCACAATCGTTTTTTTGTGTTATCTCACTTTCACATCCACTCCCTATACACACTGGGGGTAAATTAACCTACAAACCCGCACATGTTTGGGATGTGGGACGAAACCAGAGGGCCCGGAGAAATCCCGCAATGCTCACTGGGAGAACGTGTAAACTCCACACAGACAGCATCTGAGGTCGAGATCAAACCTGGGTCTCTGTTGTTGTGAGGAAGCGGCTCCACCCACTGTGCCCGCCCTAACGGATGTGGTAAGGGGGTGAATGGAGCTGGGCACTGATGGTGGTGGAAGAAGTGGGAGTGCCCGGGGATGAGGAGCACGAGAATGAGGGAGTAGAGGTGGTGGATATTACTGGACATTGAGAAATTCAATGGTCATGGATTGTAAGCTTCCCAAGCTTACAATCCCAAGAGGTGACAATAGACAGTAGACAATAGGTGCTGGAGTAGGCCATTTGGCCCTTCGAGCAGTTGTGTAGGGCTCTGGTGAGACCACATCTGGAGTATTGTGTCCAGTTTTGGTCTCCGAATTTCAGGAAGGACATCCTTGTGATTGAGGCAGTGCAGCGTGGGTTCACGAGATTGATCCCTGGGATGGCGGGACTGTCATATGAGGAAAGATTGAAAAGACTAGACTTGTATTCACTGGAGTTTAGAAGGGTGGGGGTTGGGGGATCTTATAGTAACATATACAATTATAAAAGGACTGGACAAGCTAGATGCAGGAAAACATTTCCCAATGTTGGGCGAGTCCAGAACCAGGGGCCACAGTCTTAGAATAAAGGGGAGGCCATTTAACACTGAGGTGAGAAAAAACATTTTCACCCAAAGAGTTGTGAATTTATGGAATTCCCTGCCACAGAGGGCAGTGGAGGGCAAGTCACTGGATGGATTTAAGAGAGAGTTAGATAGAGTTCCAGGGGCTAATGGAGTCAAGGGATATGGGGAGAAGGCAGGCACGGGTTATTGATAGGGGACGATTAGCCATGATCACAATGAATGGCGGTGCTGGATCGAAGGATTGAATGGCCTCCTCCTGCACCTATTTTCAATGTTTCTATGAGCCAGCACCACCATTCAATGTCATCATAGCTGATCATCCACATATGGCCTTCTCCCCATATCCCCCTGACTCTGCTATCTTTAAGAGCCCTATCTAACTCTCTCTCTGTTGCTGACTCCTCCAGCCCTCCCCAGGTGATGGAGGAGGACTGGCCAACCTTTGTAGTGATGAATGCTGTGGTGGATGTTTGTGTTAAAACATGTTCCTGTGCTTTTGTGTGTTCCTTTTTTTTTGCATTGTACCGCTGCTGGCATATTCATTTTAATTTACACTGTATGTGCAAGTGACGAATAAAACTGATATTGGTGCGGATAGCTCGATCCTCCTGCAGGTGATTGGTCGCCCGTGGCGCCGGCCGCTCGGCCCCTCCCCGGGGGTACAGCCCGCCGTGTGCGCAGGCGCAGGCGCGGCGCCGGCCGCTCGGCCCCTCCCCCGGGGTACAGCCCGCCGTGTGCGCAGGCGCGGCGCCGGCGGCGGCGGCGGCGGCAGGTGGAGCGCGGGTCGGAGTGACGCTGCTGTGAGTGCGGAGCCGTCCCCGCCAAACATGTCTAATCCCCGCAAAACCCCGGCTCCACAGCCCGCACTAACCCCTGCTCTGTCTTTCCTCCCGCAGGGCGGCTGTCGCGACCCCGACTGAAGAGAGAAGAGACCCGAGGGAGCGAGGGTAAGAGACGGGGGGGGGGGAGAGGCCGGGCCTGGCGCCTTCCCGCCACCGCCACCGCCACCGCCACCACAAAGCGGCCGCGCCGGACAGTGACCCCCCTGTGGGTTCAGAGATGGTCTCAGAGCGGTTGGGGGGGGGGGGGGGATCAGGGTGGTCACAGGGGAGGGGGGGGGGGTGGGAGTGATGGGGAGATGGGAAGGGGGTGGGAGTGATGGGGAGGGGGTGGGAGTGGAGGTTAGAGGGGGTGGGATGAGGGGAGGGAGTGGAAGTGGAGGGTAGAGTAGGTGGGATGAGGGGAGAGGGTGATAGTGGGATCAGGGTGATCACAGGGTCTGGGGAGGAGGGGGTGGGAGTGATGGGGAGGGGGTTGCAATGAGGGGAGGGGGTGGAAATGGAGGGTAGAGGGGGTGGGAGTGGAGGGTAAAAGGGGTGGGATGAGGGAGGGGGTGATAGTGGGATCAGGGTGATCACAGGGTCTGGGGAGGGGGTTGCAGATGAGGGGGGGAGGGGTGAGAGTGGAGGGTAAAAGGGGTGGGATGAGGGGAGGGAGGGATGATAGTGGGGATCAGGGTGACCACAGAGTCTGGGGAGGAGGGGGTGGGAGTGATGGGGAGGGGTGGAAGTGGAGGGTAGAGGGGGTGGGACAAGGGGAAGAGGGAGGGAGGGGGAGGGACATGGGGATCAGGGCGATCACAGGGTCTGGGGATGGAATGGGAGTGATGGGGATGAGGTGAGGGGGGTGGGACGAGGGGAGGTGCCAGCATGAATCCAGTTGCCACCTCCCTCCCACCCTGTGTTCCAGACGGGGAGACAGGATATGAACACCACACATTCTGGGCAGGTGAAGTGACCACTCGTGACGGGGACCCAGTGATGTGAGACCACACCCATGACCCTATCACCCCAGGGAGGGATCTAGTGAAGAGAGGCACAAAATGCTGGAGTAACTCAATGGGACAGGCAGCATCTCTGGAGAAGAGGACAGTTGATGTTATGGGTTTGGACCCTTAAGACTGTCTATCTTTCGTATAACCCAGCATCTGCAGTTCATTTGTATGACTTTGGTCAGTGCAAACAGGCTCGTGGTCAGGGGAGGAAGGTGCGGACAAATCCTGGCCTGAAAACAGGTGTGAAACTTGTGGCCGGCACAGACATGGAGCTGGTGTTCTGCTTACACCAGCCTGTTCTTCGATATCTCTGCCCCCAATGTGATCAACTAGAAGGCCTGTCGATCTTTCAGTCCGATTTCGGAAGAGAAATGTCTTCCTCGGCGCTGTGCTGACATGTTTGGCATCTGTTTTGATCTTGATTAGTAAGGGAGCTAAGGTTAAGGGAAGAAGACAGGAGAATGGGGATCATAAATGATAGAAGCAGAATTAGGCTATTCGGCCCATCAAGTTTACTCTGCCATTCGATCTCTCTAACCCCATTCCCATGCCTTCTCCCCATAACCTCTGATACCCCTTCAAGGGTGAAAGGGGAAAATAGATCTGCCATGATCGAATGGTGTAGTAGACCGATGGGCTGAATGGCCTAACACTGCTCCTATGTGGTATGTCCTTAATTGGAATTGGAGCCAATTCCACACAGGTAATTCTATTTCTGAAAATAGGAAGAAAGGGCATTGAAATACTCTGGCAATCTGACGTTGATTTAAAAAGAAAGAAAACATTTAAAAATGATTATTTATTTCAACAATGTGTTTCATCCTTTTAACAGAACTACTTTTATAATGGCATCTGGAAACAGTGGTGATTCATGCAGGTCATGTTCAGCCCGTGAAGAGAAGAACAGCGAGACTGATGCAGGTTTGTCTCCATTTGATGCAAATGGATAGCTGGCAGGCATTTCCAATTGATCCTTTGACGTCTATATCAACAGTACACGGTGATTAAAATATCTCAGATCAAGGTTTCAGATTGTCAAAGTTTCAGGATCACTCAGTCAGAATAAGTGCTGTTTTGCAAGTGATAAAGTGTAGACAGTGGAAATGTGAAATAACAAAAACTCAGCTGGTCAAGCAGCATCTCTGGAAAGAGAGTTATCTGGTAAATCCATGAACAAGTGCAGTTGTCGAGAGGGAAAACCAACAAAGACATGCAAAGCTCCAAAATGTATCAGAGATGTTGTTGAATCCCGACAACATCAGTGATAACAGTGATAACTCCACAAACAAGGTCACCCTGGCCCAACCCTATCAGCGATATACCCTTTGCCCACTCCATACCTTCCCCATACTTTCTGCAACCTAATCTTTTTTCTCTATGATAATGAAGGGTCTTTGAAATAATATCTTAACTTTGTTTCTTCTAACCGTCTCAATGTTTGCAGCATTTTCTGTTGTTATTACAGATTTTGATGCTTTGCCTATAATCTAAAAAAATAGTTGCATTGTTAGATTGCCATTAATTATTCCACTTCAGGTCAGTAAAGTGACCAGTTTTGCCCAATGAAACATGACTAACTAAATCATCCTAACACAACCGCTAATTATATTGTGAGCAATTTTGGGCACCATATCTGAGGAAGGATGTGCTGGCTCTGGAGAGGGTCCAGTGGAGGTTTACAAAAATAATCCCAAGAATGAGTAGGTTAACATATGATGAGTGTTTGAGTTTAGAAGAATGAGGGGGGACCTCGTTGAAACGTACAGAATAGTGAAAGGCTTGGATAGAGTGGATGTGGAGAGGATGTTTCCACTAGTGGGAGAGTTTAGGATTAGAGGTCATAGCCTCTGAATTAAAGGATGTTCTTTCACGGAGGAGATGAGGAGGAATTTCTTTAGTCAAAGGGTGGTGCATCTGTGGAATTCTTTACCACAGAAGGCTGTGGAGGCCAAGTCAGTGGATATATTTAAGGCAGGGATAGATAGATCCTTGATTAGTACAGGTGTCAGGTTATGGGGATAAGGCAGGACAATGCGGTTAGGAGGGAGAGATAGATCAGCCATGATCAAATGGCGGAGTAGACTTGATGGGCTGAATGGCCTAATTCTGCTCCTAGCACTTATGACCCTATGACAACCAGAGAGCAGCCCTGAACTACGATCTACCTCATTGGTGACCCTCGGACAATCCTTGATCGGGCTTTACCTTGCACTAAACTTTATTCCCTAATCATGCATTTGTAAATGGCTCGGTCATAACCATGTATTGTCTTTCCGCTCTCTGGTTAGCACGCAACAAAAGCTTTTCACTGTACCTCGGTACACATGACAATAAACTAAATTGAAACTTGTCTATCGAAGCTGGCTGCTGTTGGCCTTGGCTAGCTGTTCAATATAAAGTGAATTTGCGTCATGTACAAAATTATAGACAGGAGACTGCAGATGTTGCAAACTGGAGCTCCGTGGGCCAGGCAACATCTCTGGAGGCATGGTGGTGGTTGACGTTTTGTGTCTTGACACAGGGTCTCGACCTGAAGCATCGCCCACCTTTAGCTTCCAGAGAACCTGCTTGATCCACTGAGTTCTTCCAGCCATTTATTGCAGGCATCAGGTCTTGTAAAGAGCAGTGTCTACTTTAATGTGAGCTGACATAATGTTCAGATAGGGAACCTGGGCACACGATCCTTGGACTTGCTGCTGCCAGGATTTGGTTCACATTTGTTTTTTATTTGCATTAACTAGTGCACTATATTTTAAACAAAACTAAATCTGTGAGAAGCAACCCCGTACTGTACTTCATGTATTCTGTGGGTACACAAAAGGCTGGAGAAACAGCGGGTGCAGTAGCATCTAAGGAGCGAAGGTGATAGGCGACGTTTTGGGTCGAGACCCTTCTTCAGACTCCTTTCTTATCTCCTTCGCTCCTTAGATGCTGCTGCACCCGCTGAGTTTCTCCAGCCTTTTGTGTACCCTCGATTCTCCAGCATCTGCAGTTCCTGCTTTAACACTTCATGTATTCTGTATTGGTTTCTGTATTCTGACCAGTTTTCTGTACTGGTCATTTACTGACTAATCTGTCATTTCAAAGGCTATCGGGAAACATTAGGGAAAGATTTATTTTTGTTGACAATTACAGTCTGCATATCTTGGATGCTTTAGTTTTTAGTTTAGGTTCGAGATACAGCATGGAAACGGGCCCTTCGGCCCACACAGTCCATGTCGACAAACAATCCCCCCTAATCTAGTTCCATCCCACACACTAGGGACAATTTACTGAAGCCAATTAACCCACACGTATCTGTACACTGTGGGTGGCATGGTTGTCTCCCCGTTGACTGGTTAGCACGCAACAAAAGCTTTTCACTCTACCTCGGCACATGTGACAACGAACATAGAAAATAGGTGCAGGAGTAGGCCATTCGGCCCTTCGAGCCTGCACCGCCATTCAATATGATCATGGCTGATCATTCAACTAAGTATCCTGTACTTGCCTTCTCTCCATACCCCCTGATCCCTTTAGCCACAAGGGCCACACCTAACTCCCTCTTAAATATGGCCAATGAACTGGCCTCAACTACCTTCTGTGGCAGAGAATTCCAGAGACTCACCACACTCTGTATGAAAAATGTTTTTCTCATCTCGGTCCTAAAAGACTTCCCCCTTATCCTTAAACTGTGACCCCTTGTTCTGGACTTCCCCAACATCGGGAATCTTCCTGCATCTAGCCTGTCCAACCCCTTAAGAATTTTGTGAGTTTCTATAAGATCCCCCCTCAATCTTCTAAATTCTAGCGAGTACAAGCCGAGTCTATCCAGTCTTTCCTCATATGAAAGTCCTGACATCCCAGGAATCAGTCTGGTGAATCTTCTCTGTACCCTCTCTAGAACTAAACTGAACTACAATCCTGCACATCTTTTTGATGTGGGAGGACACCAGGGTACCTGGAAAAAACCCACACGGGCACAGGGGGAACGCACAAACTCCGAAAAGACAACACCCCTAGTCAGGCGTCTGGGTGTCTGACGCTGCAAGGCTGCAACAGTGCCACTGTGCCAGTTCTTATGACTTCTGTGGCTGTTATCCGGAGCTGTTCATCACTCCAAGGAGGAGGGTGGGATGTGAATGGGTGCCAGAGAGCCATATTTATGTATGCAAATGCTATGAAGCGTTGGTTGCAATTGTACGCAGTTGGTTTGTGTGGACGATTGTATCCTTTAGAGCCAGTGTCAGGGGTATCCCTGTTGTGCAAACATTAACTACATATCTATACAATTAATCAACAGTTCATAAACATAACACAGTCAGGGTGGAAATTCTTGCATCATAATGGGCTTGTAGAATCGGCAATGCAGTGGGGTATTAAATGAGCCAGTAATGTATCTTTTCATTCAATGTTGGGCTGCCCAAGACTGAGGCTGGGGACATGGGGAGGGAGAAGTGGTGATGAATAGGTATATTTTGGAAGTGGAAAAATAATGTCAGGAAGGACGAGGCCCAAGGTCTAGGTTGGAGAGGGAAGGTAGTCTGGATCAAGCCTGTGGTCAGGAGCCGGGTGGGTGGGAGAATCTAGAAAGAATTCAAGAAATTGCAGAGAGTTGTGAACGCAGTCCAGACCATCGGACAAACCAACCTCCCTTCCACTGATTCCATCCACATCTCACGCTGCCTCGGGAAGGCCGCCAGCATAATGCATAATTAAGGACCAGTCTCACCTCGGTCCCTCCCTCTTCTCCCATCAGGCAAGAGGTACAGAAGTTTGCAAATGCACACCTCCGATTCTGGAAAGTCTTTTGTTGCAACTGAATGGTCCTCTCATCAGCCGGAGTGCGGTCCTGACCTCCCATCTACCTCACTTTGAGCTCCCTTTTATCGGACTGCCTTGTTATATCTTTGCATTAAATGTTGTACCCTTTTATCTGAACACTATGGGTGGATTCATGGATCGCCTTTTCTTTGACTGGATAGTACGCAAACAAAAGATTTTCACTGTACCTCGGTGCACACTAATAATAAATTAAACTAAGCCTGGGATTGAGTTGTTGGAGCCTGGGGATCAGGGATGAACACGGGGCGATTCTAGATCAGTGCTTGGTGTCTCAAGGCATGGGAGTAGTCACAGTTCTGAGGTGCCTCCTTCAGTCTAGATCTAGACTGAAAAGCTCTAGGTAGAGCATCACTCAGCACTGGACAACTTTTACATTTATCAAGCCAATTAACCTACAAACCTGCACGTCTTTGGAGTGTGGGAGGAAACCGAAGTTCTCGGAGAAAACCCGCGCAGATCACGGGGAGAACGTGCAAGCTCCAGGGAGAACAACCTCCATCCGGGGCGAGTGGGGGTGTTGGGAAGGGGGGGGGTGGGGGGAGGTTGATCGTAAGGTCAGGCAGATTGAAGTGACCTTGGGGTGGAGTGTTGGGAGCATTGGTCACCCCTGGGAGAAGCGCGTGGGGAATGGACAGTGGATGAGCCAGGAAATGCCCAGTTCCATTTGCAGAGGACAGCGTTTGATAATATCATTATTGAGTTTCACACTTGGAAAACTCGATTATCAATTGCATAACACTGTTGGATGTTGTGATAGTAATTTGTTGGTTGTAATGCTTATCTTGCCTTCAATGTATATTGCATTGAAAGCTAGTTTATTAATGCCATGTCATCATGACTAAATTGATGCCTGTCTCTCTCTCTCTCACCCGAGGCTCAGAATTAAAATTATATTTGTACACAAATATTTTCGGGTGACTCACTTGAGCTCTGCTTTGAAAATGCTACTCTGTTAGTCGAAGAGATTTTAATCACAGGCAAAAACAAAATTGCTAGAAGAACCCAGTCAGTAAATCGGCATCTGTAGAAAGAAAAAGAAACAGTTAATACAGAACTCCAGATGCTGGTTTACAAAAAAATAGACACAAAGTGCTGGAGGAACTCAGCGTGTTGGGCAGCATCTTTGGAGAACATGGATAGGTGATGTTTAGGTCGGGACCCTTCAGTAACTTGCATGTCTTTTAAGTTTTAGTGTTTTTATGTTTTTTCTGTTTAGCTTTTTAATGTACAAATTGTTTAATTTTTATTTTATTAGTATTCAAACATTTCTGAATGGTAAAGCTGCTGCTTAACAGCACCAGAGTCCCAGGTTCAATCCTTACCACTGGTGTTTTCTGTTCATGCTGGTATTGTGGTTCTCCCCATGACCTATGTGGGTTTTCTCAAAGACAGACAGATTTGTAGGCTAATTGGTATTGTAAATTGTCCCTATTGTGTGTAGGATAGTGTTAGTATGTGGGGATCGCTGGTCAACACGGACACAGTGGGCCGAAGGGCCTGTTTCCACACTGTATCTCTAAACTAATCTACACAGTAAGTAAGGGGATGTGGTTAGCTAGACGTGGAATATTTTTCAGCTATTTTCAATAGACAATAGGTGCAGGAGTAGGACATTTGGCTCTTCAGCCATTCAATGCGATCATGGCTGATCATCCACAATCAGTACCCCGTTCCTGCCTTCTCCCTATATCCCTTGACTCCGCTATCTTTAAGAGTTCTATCTAACTCTCTTGAAAGCATCCAGAGAACCGGCCTCCACCGCCCTCTGAGGCAGAGAATTCCACAGATTCACAACTCTCTGTGTGAAAAAGCGTTTCCTCATCTCTGTTCTAAATGGCTTACCCCTTATTTTTAAACTGTGGCCTCTGGTTCTGGATTCCCCCAACATCTGGAACATGTTTCCTGCCTCTAGCGTGTCCAAACTCTTAATAATCTTATATGTTTCAATAAGATCCCCTCTCATCCTAAATTCCAGAGTATACAAGCCCAGCCGCTCCATTCTATCAACATATGACTGTCCCGCCATACCGGGAATTAACCTGGTGAACCTACGCTGCACTCCCTCAGTAGGAAGAATGTCCTTCCTCAAATTAGGGGACCAAAACTGCACACAATGCTCCATGTGTGGTCTCACTAGGGCCCTGTACAACTGCAGAAGGGCCCATTTGCTCCTGTACTCCACTCCTCTTGTTATCATGCGTAGTTTATTCCAGCTCCTTGTATAATGCTCACACTTAGACCTGCTGCTTTGTATGGCCTTGCTGATAATGATTGGGCCAGATTCTGTGAGGACATTTTGAGCCTGTGCTTTTTGTTTTGCATTACTATCATAATTATTCTCAGCCTGTATTACAGGATTTTCTACTACATATTCTTCTTAGGTGTTTGGTTGTCAGTTAAACAACTTGGAGGATGGAATTGAATAACTTGAATTGAACGCTGCTTGAATAACTTTTGAAGGGAAATGCATTGAACGAGAAAGATTTACAGAGTATGGGATAAATGTAGTCAAAGCTGTTAAATAATCTTTGGTTTGGAACCTAGCACAGTCATGATGGGCCGAATGGCATCCTGTACCTCCACTTAGATAATTTCCTGTTATAGATAGTTTTTACAATGCATGAGGGAGTTCTAAATGTCTTGTGTGTTTGGTGCCAGAGGAATTATAAATGTGCAGGTTTATGTCATTGATAGCATGGAAATCGCCCGTTCACTCCAATTCTATGTTATCCCACTTTTACTTCCACTCCCTACACACTAGGGGCAATTTACAGAGGGCTAATCAACCTACAAACCCGCACGTCTTTGGGATGTGGGAGGAAACCAGAGCACCCGGACGGAGGTCACAGAGAGAAACACAAACTGCACAAAGACAGCACCTGAGGTCAGGATCAAACCCGGGTCTCTGGTGCTGTGAGACAGTGGCTGTACCAGCTGTGCCATTATGCCGCCCTTCTAAGGGTAGATTAGGGCATTTAATTTGGTGACTGACAGTATCTTTATGCAAAGAGATTCATGCTGGTGTTGTGTTTAAGAAAGAACTGCAGATGCTGGAAAAATCGAAGGTAGACAAATATGCTGGAGAAACTCAACGGGTGAGGCAGCATCTATGGAGCGAAGGAGTAGGTGACGTTTAGGGTCGGGACCCTTCTGGTGTTGTGGTTCTTTACAAGCAAACATATTTTGTGAATATAGACAAAATGCTGGAGTAAGGCAGCATCTGTGGAGAAATGGAATAGGTGAAATTTTGGTTGAAACCCTACTTCAGAAGGAGCCTTCGGTGTAAACAAGCATCTGCAGTTTCTTTGTACACAATAATTTAAGTGACTTGAAGTGAGCAATAATTGGAGTTCATCGCATGTGTATAAATATTGACAGGGAAGGAGTGAAGATCTAAGGTTGACTTGACGGTGGCGCAGTGCTAAAGTTGCTGCCTTACAGCGCCAGAGACCAGGGTACGATCCTGACTATGGGTGCTGTTTGTATGGAGTTTGTACGTTCTCCCTGTGACTGCGTGGGGATTCCCCAGGTGTGTAGGATAGTGATTGTGCACCGGGATCGTTGGTCAGTGCGGAATCGGTGGGTCGAAGGGCCTGCTTCAACGCTGTATCTCTAAACTAAACTACTGAATATATAATGAGTGTCAAATCTGCAGAAAGCCAGCAAGTGCCTGGGAGCAAACAAATGCTCCAAACAGGACCTGCCCTACAATAAACATGTGACAGTTGAACCTTCCCAGGAGTTCTGTGCATCTGCCGACATTTGCATCAATATTCAAACAATCTTGGAGTTTGAACTCTGAGCCTTTGTCGACATATGTTTATGCTGTCTCGTTTACTGATTAACTGAAGGTTTTCAGGCTGCAGTGTGTTTATTATTTTCAGGTAGAATCATAAATGTTTAATTTAATTATTTTATTTCAAAGGAATATTTTTTTTAATTTGAGTGCATAAACCTTTGCCCTTTTCAGTAGCTTCCTGCTGTTGTTCCCCTACAGATAGGAAGTGGGTTTGTGCCAAGACCCGGTTTGTTGTCCATTGTTCTCATTGTGTTCCAGCAGGTGGTCTGGCAACCAAACAGACAGTTACTTCTTTAAACTAATAGAGTACAATATTTGTGTCAAGTGTGCCGGATCTCATTCCAAAATTACTCCCAGGACCCATCACACGAAACGTGCATTAATTTAAATATACGCACCAAGTTGTGTCAGGCAGCAGCTGTGGAGGGAAGGTACAGGTGAAGTTTTGAGTCGGGACCCTTCTTTAGACCTGTCGTGGAGCCACATCGTGTCTGTCAGGGTCATGCCCTCGACGACGTGTTAATGCTGGAAATGGATGCTTTATGCCTGCCCTTACCTCATTCATTTCAGTGAAGGCTGATTAACACAAGCATCGTAAGAGTCTGAAGAAGAGTCCTGACCTGAAACATCGTCTATCCACGCCCTCCAGAGATGCTGCCTGACCAGCTGATTTACTCCAGCACTTCAGGGCAGCACAGTGACACCGCGATAGAGTTGCTGCCTTACAGTGCCAGAGACCCGGCTTCGATCCTAACTACAGGTGCTGTCTGTATGGGGTTTGTACGTTCTCCCTGTGACTGCGTGGGTTTTATCCAGGTGCACTGGTTTCCTCCAACATTCCAAAGATGTGCAGGTTTGTAGGTTAATTGGCTTTGGTAAAAATGGTAAAATAATCCCTTGTGCGTAGGATAGTGTTAGTGTATGGGGTGATCAATCGCTGGTTGGCATGAACTCGGTGGGCCAAAGGGCCTGCTTCCACACTGCATCCCTAGTGTCGAAAGTAAAGTCTGTGCGTCTCTTCTGTAAACCCAGCAACTGAAGTTGCTTGTGTCTCTGACAGAAACATTGATCTGTGCCTTCCCCTGGGTATCACAGCGGCACCACCTGCTCCATGGCTGGTTTCAATGGCGTTAAAGTAACAATGGAAGTTGCATTGTTTGATAAAGTATTATGATAGCACTGTCAATAGAAACGATTGCCATGACAATCTCCAAAGCACCTCCCTTGGTTAACCAGCAGTCTGCGATTCTTAAACATTCAATGGTGACTGTTTTGTTCAGCCTGGGGAGATCATATGCAAAGTGTTTACTTTTTAAACACTGGTTCTCGTTGGCATTAACTAGTTTATCTCACTGATCCATAAATCCTGAAAGATGGCCTCTGCCTAATAAGATATAAATAGAACTATTTTGGAGTTTCGAATATTACAGGGGTGTGGGCGAGAGTTTAGGATTGTTTGCATAGTGTTGGAACACAGTGTGGTGCGGTGTGATCAAATTACATGTTATTCCATGTGAAGGGTAAATATCATATCATTCTCTGACTGCAATATGCCTGCCATCAAAGCTAACACTCTCGTCACTGTGTTTGTTAATGGCTGTGCTCTGACCCAGAAATATCGTGCAGTACCATTGGTTTCAGAAACATAGAAAATAGGTGCAAGAGTAGGCCATTCGGCCCTTTGAGCCAGCACCGCCAATTCAATATGATCATGGTTGATCATCCAAAATCAGTACCCCGTTCCTGCTTTCTCCCCTTATCCTTTGATTCTGTTTTGCCACAGAGCAGGGGTCAAGGAAAGAGCGTTCACATCGCGGCCCTGTTTCCACGAATCTTTCCACCACCACGCACAAGACAGACACCATTTGCATGCAGATGCCGAGAAGTGTGTTCAGCTCTGGCTGAAGAACTTCTAATCTTGTGTGTGGACTCGACAAGAAGAAGCCACAGAGCACCACTGAGGGAAAGAAATAATAAGCAGCTGTTTTTTAAAAGCCCATTGTTCCACAGCAGTAGTAGCCCGAGTGTGATGGAGCTGTTCACGCAATGTGAAATCAGGAATTTTTACTGAATTCTTAGCTGAAGTCTAAATTTTTCACTGTGCCAAACATCAGCTTCTGATCCTATGATCCCTGATTGAGGTAGAGAACATGTTGGAGTTAAGACAGTGCCCTGAGGCTGAGGTTCCCCATGGTTATATTATTAAATAATACTTCTGGCTGGGAAAGGTCTACTAATTGTATTAATTGAGTCAACAGATAGATTACCCCTTTACTTTTTTTTCCAGGAAGTAACAGTGTCGTTATGTTTTAGTGTATCAGTTTTGCATACAAAGCGGGTTTGTGAAATTAATGTCCAGCTGTTCTTTTGTAGCTGTTTCAATTTAATACGTTGGCTTTTTATTGTCAATAACCTTGAGAAAACCGCACGTTATTTTTTGCTTAAACCAGTTATCAGAAATATATATTATGTTTGCCTTATGAACTTTAAGTTTATGAAATAGAAAGAGAGAGATTAATAAAGATATGTAATAAATTTTATATTGGGGTTCCCTGAGACGTGAAAATTATTTCAAGGGTTCCGCAAGGGTAAAAGGATTAAGAAACGCTGCTTTAGACTGTTAAAACAAACTATTTTATTCTCCCTTTTGATAAATGTGCAGAAGTGGCTTCTGTTGAGCAATAAGTGGTGGTGTAACTCAGTGGTTCAGGCAGCATCTCCAGTGGGAATGAACGAACAACATTTCAGCTTGAGACCCTTTTATTCCCTCCACAGATGCTGGTCGACCCTCTGAGCTACTCCAGCCCTTAGTGTTTTGCACAAATTCCAGCATCTGCAGTTCCTTGTGTCTCCACTCTTGACTCTGTTGACAAAAGAAAGCTGTCCAGTAACGTATCAGTCAATGAGGCGGTTTCGTTTTCTGTTGGTGCATTGTCAGTTGCTAATAAATACATGGTTATTGTTTGTGTATTTAGTCTGAAGCATTTTCTCTTGGGCTACTGGCGGGGTGTGGTGGATTAATTTAACAGGTGTTCTCATCCATTACACAGTCTGGTTGATGTTATGGCCACTGTGTACTGTGTGAGTGCATGTGAAACCACAAGAGTCGCTTGCAAGCACACACTCTTTCAAGATGATGTGGGTCATGGAGAAGTTTGCAGGAGAATGTAATATCTTCATTCGTAACAGGAAATAAGTAGTTTTTTCCTGCTTTTATTTATTAATGGTTTGAAAATACCTTGGGCATGTGATTTTTTTTCCCTCGCTTGGATGAAAGAAGCAGATGGTAAATTGACAATATACACAAGTATCCTGGTGATTCATTCTTGTGAACACTCAGGCTGGTGTAGAACCGAACGCTATATAACCTGCGCGAGAAAGTACTGCAGGTGCTGGATAAAATCGTAGGTAGGCACAAAATGCTGGAGTAACTCAGCAGGCGAGGCAGCATCTATGGAGAGGAACAATGGGTGACGTTTTGTGTCTCAAACACAAACAAATATTGTAATTTAAAATGGAGTGTTTGCCATGAAGGTGGAGTTGCCTGTGAGGTGGCAACACTGGGTGTCCAGCAGTCTCTGGAGCACTTTGCAGCATCACCTCAGGTCCCCAGCAGGTCAAAGCAGGTCAATGGACCCAACTGCTGCTCCCTCTCTCTCATCTGCTCACATGCTCCCTCTGTCTCATTCGCTTACACGCTCTCTCTTTTTGTGTCTCTCACTTTCTCTCACATCTGCTCACACGCTCCCTTTCTTTTTGCTCTTATGCTCTCTCGTTTGCTCACGCACTCTTATTCTCTCTCGCCTCTCTTTTCTGCTCTTGTTCGCTCGCCCTGGTGTGCGCACACACCCTCTCACTCTGCAACATCCGGCTCGTTTATTGTACACACAGTCGGCCATGGTAGCAGCAGGCATTGGCTGGCAGGTTGAGGATTCGGCTAGGCTTCTCTGACCAGCTACCTCTCATTGACTTTTGTAAAATATTTTTATTAGAAGTAAATACATATTAAGGAGGAATAACATAAAATAAAAAGAAAGACATATTATTCGTCACATACATTCTTAATATTTTTAAAGTTTACAATCATTCTTATTTATACTTCTATACTTTTTATTATTTTATAACAGAAAGAAGATAGTAAAGAGAAATAATAAAGAGAAATAAAATAAAAATAGAAAATCAATAATACGAGTGGGGTATTAAGCAGGCTATTCTTCATTGGAGATATATCAGTGGTCTATTATATATAGTTCTTCATCTATTCCTTCAATCAGGTTTCATTCAGGTTTCAGTCAGGCCCTCGAACCGGACCACCTTGATCCTTTAAATATTCAATAAATGGAGACCATATTCCTCTGAACTGATCTAGCTTGTCCAAAAGTACAAGTCTTAATCTTTCCAGATGAAGTGTCTCCGACATTTCTGTAATCCACATTTTGATTGTGGGGGATGTAGGACCTTTCCAAAATCTTAATATTAATTTTTTATCAATTATTAAACTATAATCGATAAAAATTATTTGCTGTGTAGTTGATCCGTTTCTAATATTCCTAATATGATTAATTTTGAGTCTGGAGTCAGATTTGCATTAACTACATTTGAGATTATCTTAAAAATTTCTGTCCAAAAGTTAGTAATTTTTATACATTAGCATTGAAATAGGTAATGTTTTCCAATATAGGATATTCTTAAGTAATTTATTCAGTAGGGGTGGGAAATTAGATTTAAATAAAGAATCATATCTTTTTGTTACATAAATTCCATGATATTTGATTTTTTCATTTGCTATCTTAAAAGGAAATTGTTGTAGTATTTGTGGGTTATTTCCCATTATTGGCATAAGTTAACTTTTATTCCAATTAATTCTATATCCTGAAAACAAGCCAAATTGAGTTATTAAATCTAATAAGTTAGAGATACTAGTTTCAGGCTTTGTAATATAATGTAATACATCATCTGCGTAAAAAGAGATTTTATTTTCAGTTTCTTTGGTTTCATACCCGTATATTTCAGGATGTAATCTCACGGATTGTGCTAATGGTTCAATTGCCAGTGCGAACAGTAGTGGGGATAGAGGACAACCTTGTCTACAGCCTCTGGATAAATTAAATTTAGTTGATAACATTTGATTTGTTAATATTCTAGCTGTTGGATTGGTATATAGTAGTTTAACCCATGTTATAAACTTCTCTCCCAACTGAAAAGTTTCCATAACCGAAAATAAATAAGACCATTCAACCTGATCAAAAGCTTTCTCTGTGTCTAATGAGATAATTGCTAGATCTTTATTAATATTTCTTTTCGAGTATATAATATTGAATAATTGTCTCAGGTTATTTGAGGAGTATCGTTTTGGTATAAATCCTGTTTGATCTGAATGAATTACTTTATTAATCACTGTATTTAGTCTTTGTGCTAGTATTTTGGTTAATATTTTTTGATCAGTATTTAAAAGAGCTATGGCTCTATACGATCCTGGATCATCCAGATCGTTATCTAATTTAGGTATAAGCGTTATAATAGATTAATTTAATGTTTCTGGTAATTTCTGTTGTGCATAAATATATTCATAAAGTGTCTTCAAACGTGGTGCTATCAGATCATAGAATGTTTTATAAAATTCCGAACCAATACCATCCGGTCCTGGAGTTTTACCATTTTTTTTAATGACCTAATAGATTCTTCGATTTCTTTAGTAGTTATTTCAGCGTTTAGTGATTCTCTATTTTCTAAATCCAGTCCTTTTAGATTACAATTTTTTTTAAATGTTTCTCTTCCTGTCCGATTTTCTGTCGTTTCGGCTGAATATAAATTTTTATAATATTGCAAAAATCTCTCATTTATATCTTTAGTTTATACTAGTAATTCACCTTTGTCTGATTTAATCCTATGGATTAATTTTTCTCCCTCCAATTTTCGTAATTGACGAGCCAATAATTTTTGTGGTTTATCTCCGAATTCAAATTGTATTTGTTTAGTATATTGGTAGAGTTTTACAACTCTGACTGTATTTTATTTAATTTATATTTCAATGCAGAGATTTTATTATGTTTTATCATGTTGGGTTAGCAGCGTTTTCTGTGTCTAATTGTTTGATCTCCTTTTCCAATGCCTGTTGTTCCCTCCGATTCTCTTTATTATAAAATGCTTGAGAGGATATCATAATTCCCTGAACATACGCTTTAAAAGTTTCCCATAATAGGGACAAAGGTATTTCTGGCTTATAATTTATTTCAAAGATAATCTTAATCTGTTTTGTGATGTATTTTTGAGTTATTTTGTCTTTTAAAATTTGTAGGTTAAATCTCCATTGTCCCTGTTTTTCCGTTTTACCAGTTATTTTAATTATAAAAGTTAAAAGTGCGTGATCTGAGATTATAATATTATGATATTTTGAATTATAAGTGAATGGGATAAGTTTTAAATCTACCAAAAAATAATCTATTCTTGAATAAGTTTTATGCACAGGTGAGTAAAATGAATATTCTCGTCCAGCTGGGTTTTGCATTCTCCAAACATCTTTAATATTACTAGTATCTGTATATGCATTTATTAGATCACTGGAATGCGATTTAATTTTCCGTTGTCTTGATGATCTGTCTAAATAAGGATCTAGTGTACAATTTAAATCTCCTCCAATTATTAGGTTGTGTTGTGGTAATTCTGGGATAGTATTAAATATTTTCTTAAAAAACAGTGGGCTGTCAAAATTTGGGCCATATACATTGACAAAAATCATTTTTTTGTGTGTATAATTCTCCTATTACAATAATATATCTTTTTTTAGATGTGTCTCTTGGATAAATGCCACGTCGAAGTGCTTTTAAATGTGCTAATACTTTACCTCTTAATTGGTTCGTTAATACCTTTAACATTCCAGCTACAAAACGTTATTCCTCCATTCCCCGTATTCGTTTTTAAGTCTTGAATCTTTTATCTAAGGAGGTATGTAATAGAGCAAATGGTTCAGCTCGACATACCCGACTTTACACCCGAACTCCGAGTAGATGAATTTCAAGACCCTTGGGTATCTCTCACGTATATATCTCCTTTGTATTAATTTATAACTCCATTCAAATATAAAATAATAATAACAAAGAATAATATTAAAAAAAGGATAGATTTAGAGATTAATAGGGTGCACAAAGAGAGAAAAAACTACATCTAATATTAGTGTAGTTAGTGTTAGCCATACTACTATGGCTAGCAATCTACCGACTTCCGTAGTCGATGTTACAAACTTAGCCATCTCCATGGTTCCTTAAAATTGTTATTCCCTAAAAATATTTAACCGGGAATATTAAACTCTGATGTGTACAGGATCCATCGGTCAAGTATATGATAATATCTATACTTAATACATATTAAAATATATAATTTAAAAAAAAATTAAAAAAGGGAGGAAAATAAAAAAATTTTAAAAAAGTGCCAGGGGGGATAAATGAAGTCAAACTTTATATTCTGTGTGATTATATTTACTGTTTACCTAATTCTAAATAAATCAGCTATAATTAGTTGTTAATCATTAATTGGTAGTTATCAGCTTTAATTAATAATAATACCGCTGTATACATTTTAGTATTTGTTAGTTATTAATATTAGTGTTATTATTCTAGTTGTTAGTATCCATAGGAGAGTCTCCAATCCGCATCCTTCTCCATCTTCTTTAGGTGCAACAAGTCCATAGTCCACTCCAATCCTGAAAATACAATTTATTTGTTGGTATAGTTCATCTTTGAAGATTTCATTCAGTCTTCCTCTCGTTCCTTAATCCCCTGGGCAAAGTTCATTGAATCCGCTGGGTTTTTGAAATAATGTTCTTCCTGGTTGTAGGTGACTCAGGGTGGCTGGGTACCTCAGACTGTACTTCAAATTCTTCACTTCCTTCAAAATTCTTTTGGTCTCCTTGAACGCATTTTGTTTCTTGGAGACCTCTGCTGGGTAGTCTCGATAAATGCTGATCGAATCTTCTTCATATGTAAGATTTCTACTTTTTACAATTTTGTTCATCATCTCCTCCAGGACATGATCATATTGGACTTTTCCTATCATTTGTCTTGGAGGGGCGTCTTGCTTTGTATAACGTCTCATTACTCTGTGTGCTCGGGCTAGTAAAGGCTTTTGTTCCAGAGATAAAACCTTTTGCAATAAGTTTGCAGTAAACTCTCGGGTATCTTGATTCTTTTCTCTCCCTTCTCGAATACCCATGATCCTTAGGTTCTGTCTTCTCTGGCGTCCTTCCAACTCGGTACATTTATCAGTTATTCTGCCCAGTAAATCAGATAGACGTTGATTTTCTTTGAGGAGTGTTTTCATAGTCTGAGCACTTGTTTCGGCTAAATCTTCAAGGTTCTTTATGGTTGTCGACTGCTCCTTGAGTTCTTCCTCCACAGGTTCCAGCTCTGTTTCCATCTTATTTTGGATTTTATCATTCATATCTACTACTATATTTGCAGCTTGATCCGTTAATATTTCTGCAATTTCCTTTCACAATGTGTCAGATAATTCCGTGGCCGAGATATTGATTTCAGACTTTAACTCTTTCATCTCCTCCTTGTTTTTTTTTCTATTTCTTCCTTAAAATTCATTTTTGCCAGTTCAGTCTTTAATTCCAACTTTATTTATTTATTTAACTCTGCCATTTCTTGTACAAAAATAAACTTTTAAGTTCTTAAATTTCCGATTTTTTTCTTCGATTTTTTTTTCCCTTCTTGGGATAGTGTCCTACCTGAGCCCGAGGCTTCAGTCGGGCCTTGTTCTTGTTCTGCCGTTTTTTGTCTTGTATATCGAAGTTTTGATTTATCCACGGGTGGGCTGCGCTGTGTTGCCATTACGAGTCGCACGCCTGATGACGTCACTCACGGCAGTCGGTGCAGAAACAGCAGGCAGCAGGTAGGTCTTTTCTCCCCGGTTTTTCCCTTGGTTTTTTTCACTGAGCTGGCTGGCGTTACTCTCTAGCCCTCCATGGCGCCACCGGAAGTCCTCTCTCATTGACTTTAAAAGACTAAACGTTTAGCCTGCAGTGCAGGCTCGAAAGGCCAAATGGTCTCCTGCACCTATTTTCTAAAAGAAATAATACTGCAGGTTTGACAGTGAGCTAAAGGCAAGAAGTGAAGGGAATGTTAATCAACCAGCAAACATTTAATTGTAATATTCTGCTGAGATAAATGCTCAACAAAATAGTAAGTGCTCAATGGAGATTTATAAATGAAAGTATAAGATCACAAACAATTACAAAAGGCAGATAACTACATTAACAATGCCTGTTTTGCTTGTTTTCAAGCAAACACTTTGTGCCTGGAGGGAAGGGTTACATTGTGTAAATTTGGCTTGGCTATTTACATTTCATTGTTCAGTTCAGTATTGCCTGGTAGGGCACACAGTGCTGGAGTAACTCAGCGGGTCAGGCAGCATCTGTGGAGAACATCGATAGGTGGTGTTTCACAGAGTGCTGGAGTAAACCAGGCAGCATCTGTGGGGAGCATGGATAGAATGCTGGAGTAACTCAGCGGGTCAGGCAGCATCTCTGGAGAACATGGATAGGTGACGTTTTGAGTTGCGATCTTCTTCAGACTGATTCAGTTCTTCAGACTAAAAAAGGTCCGGACCCTAAACATCACCTATCCATGTTCTCCAGAGATGCTGCCTGTCCCACTGAGTTACTCCAGAATGTTGTGTCTTTTGTAAACCAGCCTCTGCAGTTCCTTGTGTGTATTTGACCATTGTGAACGTCACAATTAATTGGAATATTTACACGATGTACCAAGTTTTGAGGTTGATCTGTGGGATGGGCTGCACAACACACGATTATTGTCAGAAAGCAAGGGAAGGGTATTCTAGCAAAAGCGGCCACAATAACATGATCCTTGCATTAAACGTTACTCCGTTATCCTGTATCTGTACACTAAATGGCTCGATTGTAATCACGTATTGTCTTTCTGATGTTTAATTTTATATTTGTGCATTTTTATTTTCACAATTGTTTAAAAAAATCTGAATTTTGTATTAATATAAACTTTTTTGTTAACTTCTGCATTAGTTTTATGAATATTATGAATAATCTTATTTCACTTGAATATTCAAAGCAAGACAGACCTGGGTCAAATTTATGAAAATGCATTCTTAGTCAAGTTTTAGGTAATGTCACAAAATGCTGGAGTAACTCGGCAGGTCGGGCAGCATCTCTGGAGAACATGGATAGGTGACGTTTCAGGTCTAAATTTAATTGTGAATTTTATTGTTTAGATAAAATTCATTGTGGCACACTGTGAATTTCTGATGTGATACTTTAACAGTAAATCAATAATAAATAAAAATGCAAAATACAAGGAAGGCAGTGTGTGTGTGTGGAGGGATAAATCAGTGTCAGTGTCAGAAATAATCTAGGTGCAATGATGAATGCATTGATCGAGGTGACCCCTGGTAGAAGGGGCTTAGTCTGCAGGATGAATGTTGCCAGCAGAGGTTGAATTGTCGTGTTGAAAATTATCCAATACAATAAATCTAGATAGACAATAGACAAAAGACTATAGGTGCAGGCGTAGGCCATTCAGCCCTTCGAGCCAGCACTGCCATTCAATGTGATCATCCACAATCAGCACCCGTTCCTGCCTTCTCCCCACATCCCTTGACTCCCTTATCTTTAAAAGCTCTATCTAACTCTTTCTTGAAAGCATCCAGTGAATCGGCCTCCACTGCCTTCTGAGGCAGAGAATTCCACAGATTAATAACTCTCTGGGTGAAAAATATTTTCCTCATCTCCGTTCTAAATGGCCTTCCCCTTGTTCTTAATGGACGCAAAGTGCTGGATTAACTCAACAGGTCGGGAAGAAGGGTCTCGACCCAAAATATCACCTATCCGTGTTCTCCCGAGATGCCTCTTTTTGAGGTAATCGTGTATTCCATGTTTTTTAATTCTCTGCCACATCCAGAGCTGACTGAGGTTGACGGAGTGGAGGAGAGTTTGCGGGATGATGTCTACAACCGGTATCGGATTGAGGGAGAAGAGGATGTCAACGATGGAGCGGCAATAGTTGTGGACCCGTTGCAGATATGTGCCAGGTATGCGGCCGTCCAGCGCAGAATGGGCCCCTCCCTTGGCCAATGCATTCACGACCACCTTTATGCCCACTTGCACTGATCCCATATGCCAGCATTACAACTGTATCCTTCTATGCCCAATCTGTTTAAGTGTCACCTTAACCATAAGGCCTATGATACCCCGATCCTGGGAAAACAACGTTGATTTTGTACCGTTATGCCCCTTTCATAATCTTTTATACTCATGTCAGGTCATCCCTCGGCTTCCTTTGCTCCGGGGAACACAAGGCCAGCCTTTCCAATCTTACCCCATAACTAAATCTTCTCTGCTGTCTCTCCAGTAGTGAATCTCTTCCGTTCCAAAGTCCCTCAACATCGCTCCCAGAACCTGGGAATTGTATTAGGAAAAGGAAGATAAAAATGCTGGAGAAACGCAGCAGGTGAGGCAGCATCTATGGAGCGAAGGAAATAGGCGACGTTTCGGGTCGAGGCCCAGGGGTTATGGCCCGAAACGTTGCCTATTTCCTTTGATCCATGGATGCTGCCTCACCCGCTGAGTTTCTCGGGCATTTTTGTCTATGTTCGATTTTCCAGCATTTGCAGTTCTTTCTTAAATATTAGGACAAGGGTTCTGTTTCTCAACACAAAGGTTCAGTATCAATTACAGAGCATAATAATGGTTATAATGTGTGGAGGCGTTTCAGAAGTGTTTTAATTCCGGTGATGAAGATCTTGTTCTGGATGGAGTGGGTCAGTAAAGAGCAATGAATGGAAGAGGGAATATGGAGGAAAGTGAATGGTGTTTGGACCATTGGTTTTTCTTCAAGGTCATTAGGACCCAAAGGTTTTTTAGTTATATGATATGATGTAATATGAAGGCTTGGATTTTTTGAATTGTACATTTGGACGTTATTTCCTCAGTTCCTCGGTGGAAATAGGGCATCAGTTGGCAATCATTGGAGACGAGCTCAATCATCAAAAGAACAGACAATTCCAAGGTGCCGGCATGTATCTTCCCCTCTCATTCCAATGTGGATGCGAATCCTTCTGCAGTGCTGCTGAAAGGTTTGTTTTACAGCTTATATCCTCGGTCAATATCTTCAGAATCGAACATAGCAATGGCTTCTCTCTTTAGTCTAGTTTAAATTATCATATTTACTGAGCTACAGTGAAAAGCTTTTTTGTTGCTAGGCAGCTCTTACAACTTAAGTTGGCAATAATGCAATCCTAACACAACCTTGCAATAGATTAGCCATGATCGAATGACAGAGCAGACTTGATGGGCTGAATGGCCTAATTCTGTTCCTGTACCGTATAGTCTTTATACTCCATTGGGCTGCGAGATGGTGCTTAATTATTCCATCATATTTTCATGCTTTGTGAAGAAAACTTCAAACATAACTAAAGGCGATGCAATGATGTTAAAAACAATGCATAGATCATATGGAAACCTCTTATACAAAGACTATTTCCTAAAGCACAACCACATAATTTAATGGCTAATATTAATGCAGTGACATTTAGGTTTATGTTTATTATTGTCACTTGACCTGGGCTACAGTGGAAAGCTCTGTTCTGCATGCTGCTGAGAGAATGGAGTGGCTAGCCTTCTATACTTTGGAGTTTAGAAGGATGAGAGGGGATCTTATTGAAACATATAAGATTATTAAGGGCTTGGACACGCTAGAGCCAGGAAACGTGTTCCCGATGTTGGGAGAGTACAGAACCAAAGGCCACAGCTTCAGAATAAGGGGTAAACCATTTAGAACGGAGACGAGGAAACATGTTTTCTCACAGAGAGTTGTGAGTCTGTGGAATTCTCTGTCTCAGAGGGCAGTGGAGGCCGGTTCTCTGGATAGTTTGAAGAGAGAGCTAGATAGGGCTCTTAAAGATAGCAGAGTCAGGGGATATGGGGAGAAGGCACGAACGGGGTACAGATTGTGGATGATCAGCCGTGATCACATTGAATGGCGGTGCTGGCTCAAAGGGCCAAATGGCCTACTCCTGCAACTATTGTCTATTGTCTACTGTCGATTGTGTATTGCATGCTATCCAAACAGATCAGATACACCAAACACAGATACACATCAGTTCAAACCTGCGTATCATAGATGGAGCAAAGGGGAAGATAGAGTGCAGAATATAGTCTCGTGGTGATTTATGTAAATATATAAGAAGGTAAAACCGTTATAATGGGTGACTTAAATCTACATATAGATTGGGTGAATCAAATTGGCAGGGGTGCTGAGGAAGAGGATTTCTTGGAATGTATGCGGGATAGTTTTCTAAACCAACATGTGGAGGAACCAACGAGAGAGCAGGCTATTCTAGACAGGATATTGAGTAATGAGGAAGGGTTAGTTAGCAGCCTTGTTGTACGTGGCCCCTTGGGCAAGAGTGACCATAATATGGTTGAGTTCTTCATTAGGATGCAGAGTGACATTGTTAATTCAGAAACACGGGTCCTGAACTTAAAGAAAGGTAACTTTGAGGGTATGAGACGTGAATTGGCCAAGATGGACTGGCAATTGATTCTTGAAGGGTTGACGGTGGATATGCAATGGAAGGCATTTAAAGACTGCATGAAGAACTACAACAATTGTTCATCCCAGTATGGCAAAAGAATAAATCAGGGAAGGTGGCGCATCCGTGGATAACGAGGGAAATCAGGGATAGTATCAAAGAAAAAGATGAAGCGTACAAATTAGCCAGAAAAAGCAGCCTACCAGAGGACTGGGAGAAATTCATAGACCAACAGAGGAGGACAAAGGGCTTAAATAGGAAAAGGAAAATGGAGTATGAAAGAAAACTGGCAGGAAACATAAAAACTGACTGCAAAAGTTTTTATCGATATGTGAAGCGCAAAAGATTAGTTAAAACAAATGTAGGTCCCTTGCAGTCAGAAATGGGTGAATTGATCATGGGGAACAAGGACATGGAAGACCAATTGAATGACTAATTTGGTTCTGTCTTCACTAAGGAAGACATAAATAATTTGCCGGAAATAGCAGGGGATCGTGGGTCAAATGAGATGGAGGAAATGAGTGAAATCCAGGTTAGCCGGAAAGTGGTGTTAGGTAAATTGAATGGATTAAAGGCCGATAAATCCCCAGGGCCAGATAGGCTGCATCCCAGGGTACTTAAGGAAGTAGCCACAGAAATAGCAGATGCCTTAGTGATAATTTTTCAAAACTCTTTAGATTCTGGAGTAGTTCCTGAGGATTGGAGGGTAGCTAATGTAACCCCACTTTTTAAAAAGGGAGGGAGAGAGAAAACGGGGAATTACAGACCAGTTAGTCTAACATCGGTAGTGGGGAAACTGCTAGAGTCAATTATTAAAGATGGGATAGCAGCGCATTTGGAAAGTGGTGAAATCATTGGACAAAGTCAGCATGGATTTACTAAGGATAAATCATGTTTGACGAATCTTATAGAATTTTTTGAGGATGTAACTAGTAGAGTGGATAAGGGAGAAGCAGTGGATGTGTTGTATCCCACACAAGAGATTGGTATACAAACTTAAAGCACACGGTATTGGTGGTTCAGTATTGATGTGGATAGAGAACTGGCTGGCTGACAGGAAGCAAAGAGTAAGAGTGAACGGATCCTTTTCAGGATGGCAGGCAGTGACTAGTGTGGTGCCGCAAGGCTCAGTGCTGGGACCCCATCAATTTACAATATACATTAATGATTTGGACGAGGGAATTAAATGCAACATCTCGAAGTTTGCGGATGACACGAAGCTGGGGGGCAGTGTTAGCTGTGAGGAGGATGCTAGGAGGCTGCAGGATGACTTGGATAGACTGGGTGAGTGGGTAAATGCATGGCAGATGCAGTATAATGTGGATAAATGTGAGGTTATCCTCTTTGGTGGCAAAAACAGGAAGGTAGACTATTATTTGAATGGTGACCGATTAGGAAAAGGGGAGATGCAGCGAGACCTGGGTGTCATGGTACACCAGTCATTGAAAGTAGGCATGCAGGTGCAGCAGGCTGTGAAGAAAGCAAATGGTATGTTGGCATTCATAGCAAAAGGATTTGAGTACAAGAGCAGGGAGGTTCTACTGCAGTTGTACAGGGTCTTGGTGAGGCCACACCTGGAGTATTGCGTACAGTTTTGTTCTCCTAATCTGAGGAAAGACATTCTTGCCATAGAGGGAGTACAGGGAAGGTTCACCAGACTGATTCCTGGGATGGCAGGACTTCCATATGAAGAAAGACTGGATAGACTCGGCTTGTACACGCTGGAATTTAAGAGATTGAGGAGTGATCTCATAGAGACTTACAAAATTCTTAAGGGGTTGGACAGGCTAGATGCAGGAAGATTGTTCCCAATGTTGGGGAAGTCCAGGACAAGGGGTCACAGTTTAAGGATAAGGGGGAAGTCTTTTAGGACCGAGATGAGAAAATCGTTTTTCACACAGAGAGTGGTGAATCTGTGGAATTCACTGCCACAGAAGGTAGTTGAGGCCAGTTTGTTGGCCATATTTAAGAGGGAGTTGGATGTGGCCCTTGTGGCTGAAGGGATCAGGGGGTATGGAGAGAAGGCAGGTACAGGATACTGAATTGGATGATCAGCCATGATCATATTGAATGGCGGTGCAGGCTCGAAGGGCCGAATGGCCTGCTCCTGGACCTAATTTCTATGTTTCTATGTTTCTATAACTGATTTAACAGTTTTGTTCTATTAACAATTTTCACCTGCATAGGTTATTTGATAACGACATAAACTGGCGTCAAACAATCACTCTGCTGCGTTTCGGCTACAAGACTGCAAAGTACTTCTATCGTAGGGGACTGATGGAATCTTTTGGCAGAGTTACAGAACACGTGGCAAAGATTCCAGCAAAGAATCAAATCACTCGATGGATTGCAGAGTGCGGAGGCTGGGTGAGTGCACGTCATGGTATCAGCAACATGCGGGTGATTGAAATTCTGCCTCACATTTGTTTGTCAATTCAGAAATTGTGGGGGGGGAGTGGGACCAATTCTAAACAGCGAGTTGCAAACATGGGTTAAATATCAGAGTTGAAAAGGTTTAGATTTGAGAGAATCCTGTCGAACAAACATATTGAGTTGCCGTTATTAAGTATCCATTGTTGTCACTTGAATACCTATATCATATTAGCAAATGGAGGTGGGGCCGTTACTTTGCAAAGGGAAATGGTCACTAAGGTACACACTTTGTGGTGGCACGGTGGTGCAGTGGTAGAGTTGCAGCCTCACATCTCCAGAGACCCGGGTTCCATCCCGACTACGGTGCTGTCTGTACGGAGTTTGTACGTTTTCCCCGTGAGTGCGTGGGTTTTCTCCGAGATCTTCGGTATCCTCCCACCCGCCAAATATGTACAGGTATGTAGGTTAATTGGCTTGGTGTATGTGCAAATTGTCCCTAGTGTGTGTAGGATAGTGTTGATGTGTGGGGATCGCTGGTCGATATGGACTCCGTGGGCCGAAGGGCCTGTTTCCACACTGTATCTCTAAAACTAAAAAACTGAAACTAAATAGTAGAACAATGATAGAGGTTGAGCTCTGGGCTTTGGCTGGGGTCATTCTGCAGCGTTGAGCAGGTCAAGAGTAATGACCTGGCTTCAGCTGCTGGATCTGGTTATGTCAAAAATGACTGTTATGGGCAGCTTCGTCAGCAGAGGCAGGTTGGGCTGAAGGGCCTGTTTCCATGCTGTATGACTCTTTGACCTTTGAAAACATGTTGTTGGGACTGGCCTTTGCACCACCTATTAAGTGTTATCATCGAGGTCATTGCTCCCTCTTGAATGAACGGGTTTGCAGTACACACATCTCCCACCCATGACATAACATTGAGGGGTAGATGTAAAGTGTCATTCAACCCAGGTCATTGTTGCTGCAAACCAGCATTTACAGGTCCATCCATAGTGCTTTATTGTCACTTGTGCAAAACACAGTGAAATTATTTTCCAGTCGTCATATCCCTTGATTCCTTTAGCCCCATGCAGTGACGGAAATTGCTATCAAAATATGGAGGGGACCCGGGGACGGGGGACACAATTCCTTGGCGGCCGCACACGCATGCACATGCACACACGCAAGGCTTCGGAGACTTCTGCCGTGGGCCCTGTGAACGGTAATTACAGCTCAATCCAGTGCTAAATGCAGCTCAACTCTGCCTGTCTCACCGGGTTAACCTACAGCCCTGCCTGGACTGACGGAATACTAGTCTGGAGCCGTGGAGCTAGCGCTGCTTCTCCGCACTGGCTGTAAGCCTGGGCCATATTTCCCTTAAGTCCAGGCAGGGCTGTAGGTTAACCCGGCGGGAGAGGCAGAGTTGAGCTGGGTTTAGCGCTGCTTCTCTGCGCTGGCTGTGGGCCTGGGGGCACCTCACCTGTCTGACTCCCGACGTATCTGGCCAGTCCCTGGCGTGGGGGGGTGGGGGGAATGCTCCAGTGGCGGTTGGGCAGCGATTGCAGCGCCGGAGAGCCGGCTGGGATCGATCCTGGGGGCAGACGAGGCACAGGTCTGTGTCCAGGGCTGCCGTTGTGATCCTATGACCTGGGCACCTCTCCCTCCTCCAATCACCGCACTCTATCCTCAGTCCCACCCCCTACTTCCGCCTCTGACCGACACCTCCCGCCTCCAATCATCACGCTGAATCATCAAGTCCCACCCCCATTGCCTGCTGACCGACATCTCTCTCGTCCAATCGGTGCCCTCGATCAGCAGTCCCACCCCCACTGTCTCGCGGAAAAGTGAGATTTCGCCGGGTTTTAACATCCGGATTACAAAAAATGGGGGGGGGGGGAGGGTCGTCCCCCACCTCTCAAAACAGAGGGGGGACATATCCCCCCGGGATTTCCACCACTGGCCCCAAGAGCAGAATCTAACTCACTCTCTCTCTTGGAATGGAGCAGCGCCTGGTCCAGGCAAGCCCCTGGAACGTCACGTGTAATGACGTCACGTGTTTCCCCCTTGCAACTCAGCCCGATACTGATACAAGTATATTAATAGTGAAAAATCGTGGACAAAGTCACTTGATAATGGAGGTGAGGAGGAATTTATTTAGCCAGAGGGTGGTGAATCTGTGGAATTCATTGCCACAGACGGCTGTGGAGGTCAAGTCTATGGATACTTTAACGGTGGAGATTGCCAGATTCTTGATCGATAAGGGTGTCAGGGGTTATGGGGTGAAGGCAGGAGAATCGGGTTGAGTGGGAAAGATAGATCAGCCATGATTGAATGGTGGTGCAGACTTGATGGGCCGAATGGCCTAATTCTGCTCCTGGAACTTATGAACTTCTGTTTTCTGGTCTGGTTGTTGGTAACGTTTACCTTAACCTTTCACAGAGTCTGCTCCGGCTGGGGGCTGTGGTGACAACTATTGAGTGTTGATTTTGTTTACGTCTTTTGAAAGTGTTTATGTGCATTTATTTAATCGTTATTTGTTGTAATTGTGCTAAACGTTCTCCTGAACTTGGGGGAGTTTGGATGGGCAAATAGTGGCAGTTCTGTGGAAAATAGACCATAGCCCTTATTATCAAGTTCCAAACCAGAGGAACTATAAGCTGTTGAAAACCCAATAACAGAGTGGGTGCAGTTTGCAAGGTGTGGTTTGAGTCTGGAGAAGGGTCTCGACCCGAAACGTCACCGATTCCTTCTCTTTAGACATGCTGCCCGATCCACTGAGTTACTCCAGCTGTCATTGACACACTGAGTTGCCTGACCCACTGAGTTACCCCACAGACATGCTGCCTGACCCACTGAGTTACTCCAGCTCTTTGTGCCTGTCTAAGGTTTGTTAATGTGAGCTTATTTTTCTTGTTGTTTTTCAGACCACTGCCCTTACCCCGGAGAATGCCATCCTGAAATGGCTGCTTGGGATCTTGGTGGTTGCCATGCTGGCTGTGGCAATTGTCCGCAGGATTTACCAGCTCTGAGCCCTGGCCGGTGCTGGATCATCAACGCTGGCCTTGACCAAGCATTGCCTTCGCTCCACCCAGGCGGTGGATTTTTTTTTATTGTCCAACTTGAAAAACAGAAATAATTTTTTCTAAATCTTTTTAGATATTTAAGATTTTTTTGGGAAAAGTGCTGGGCCACACATGTTTTCTAAACTTTTATAAGTATAATATAATGAAACTATGTCCGACTGTTACTGGTAACGGTCTACATTGATTGCTTAGACGGGTGTTTGCGGTAGTTTTTCATATTGTTTTCTATGTTGCAGTGATGAACATGGTTACATCATTGCATTAGAATTAGCAGATGCGGAAACACTAACATATATGTTTGTGATTATGTCCACTTCCATGCATTTGTCCATTTTGGGCAAAAATGTATTTTCTTTTGCAAACAGTGTTTTTTACTTGATTTGATGCTAGTATGAATCTACCCAGATGTTATTTTGAACTTTGCATGTTTAACTGATGAGAGCAGGGCAGTTTGGCCATTGAGAGGCTGCGGTGGGCAGTAGACGGTAGTTGACAGTCACGCTGGCGCAGCGGGAGAGTTGCTGCCTTACAGCAAAATACAGCGCCAGAGACCCAGGTTCGATCCTGACTACGGGTGCTGTCTGTACGGAGTTTGTACGTTCTCCCTGTGATCTGCGTGGGTTTTCTCCGAGATCTTCGGTTTCCTCCCACACTCCAAAGATAGATCCAGGATAGAATACAACCTCCGTCGCATTGTTGTCTGGGTGTGAGGGAGGTCCGGGATTTAACCCCTGCCATCGAGGTTGTAATCCAATATGTTTAGGAGTTAAAGCGTCTCCAAACCACCCCCCTAAACCGGGTCTGCACTTTACCGTTCTCTCCCCCCCCCCCCCCTGCCCCCCCCCCCCCGTCCTGCACTCACCCGGGGCTGTTATACATCCCCCGTCCAACCTCACTGGGTAAATGCAGTTATGCCTATAATGTAATCTTGGCTGTTTATATTTGCCATCTATTTCATTGGATTTAGAATGGTGCCCATTTGATTGCATTTTGTGTTCAGACTGCAGAACCACTGAATTGATTTCTAAATTTCAATCTTTCAACAGAATTGTATGCTGCATTAAAGCATTAAGTGCTCGACTCACTTTACTGAATCAACTTTTGCATTACCTCTCTTTATTTCTGTCTGACTCCTGCCGGCCAAAGCAGTTACAGCATAGACATGGTTTGAGATGTTCTTTGACTTATTGCTGTTAGAGGAATGTGCAGCATCTCTGACTGACACCTTTGTGGGAAGGCACCCTTCCTTCCAGAGATGCTGCTTGTCCCGCAGTTACTCCAGCCCTTGTGGGGAGCTCTGCTCTCACTGGATACTTTCAAGAGAGAGCTAGATAGGGCTCTTAAAGATAGCGGAGTCAGGGGATATGGGGAGAAGGCAGGAACGGGGTACTGATTGTGGATGATCAGCCATGATCACATTGAATGGCCTACTCCTGCACCTATTGTTTAATGTCTATTAACCAACGCATACCTTTGTATATGAGGGTGTGGAGGTCTGAATCCAGGCCACAACTACTTGTTCTATTTGCTATGTGATATGAATTCATAAGGTTTAATTTTTTGAACGGGCAGAATCTTCTGTAACAAATTACCATTTTCACAAAAAGTGATTCTACATTTGCTGGCCCGAATGCAATGTAAAGCGTATTTAAAGTAAAGTGTTTTTTTTTTAAAATGATAACCATTTTCTTGATGTAAATAAAATAAGTGTTGCAGGACGCATCAGTTGCCACCAATTGCTGAGAAGAGAACCTGCACGATCTTTAAACGTGAAAGAGCAGTACGCCCCTTTATGTATTTCATTCATGATCTTTTGAACACTGAAATAAACAACCTCTACCTTGCCAGAAACTGCTGACGGTGGTGAATTGAAGACTAAGATCTTTGACAGGATATCGTTGTTGAACAAAGAGAAAGTAATTAAATATAAAATAATTCTGAAGAAGGGTCCCGATCCAAAACACTGCCTGTCCATTCCCCCCACAGATGCTGCTTGACCTGCTGAGTTACTCCAGCAGTTTGTGTTTTAATTAAATATAAATTCAGTTTGAGGTTTTAAACAATAACGAGACTTCAGAAGAAATGGTTGAATTGTATCATTATTTTAAGAAAAGACTTTGTTTTTCACATGGGAAGAGTGTTCTAACAGAGCATAGAGTTTCTCTATGTTTAAGAAGGAACCGCAGATGCTGGAAAATCGAAGGTAGACAAAATTGCTGGAGAAACTCAGCGGGTGAGGGAGCATCGATGGAGCGAAGGAAAAAGGCAACGTTTCAGGCCGAAACCCTGAAGGAAATAGGCAACATTTCGGGCCGAAACCCTTCCAGGTTTCGGCCCGAAAGGTTGCCTATTTCCTCTGCTCCATAGATCTCCAAAGACCACTGCCTCAAGATGCTGCCTCACCCGCTGAGTTTCTCCAGCATTTTTGTCTGCCATCGAGTTTGTCTCGCTTAGTTTAATGGTTGAAAAATGTCTCAATTATTCTATGATTAAGTCCCATTTCAGAATTTGATCATGTCATTTAAGATGACCCCTTTTCCCTGGACGGAAAAATCCAAGACTGGAAGGCTTAGCTTTTAAGGTGAGATGGGCAAAGTTTCAAGGAGATTTACAGACTTTTTTTTTTACAGAGGGTGGTGTGGCTGGAACAGGCTGCCAGGGGTGGTGGTGGCGGCAGATACAATAGTGGTGTTTAACAGGCTTATGGTTATGTGGAGGCAGATAGATGAGGGTTGATCTTGGCATCGTGTTCAGCACAGACATTGTGGGCCGAAGGGTCATTTCTGTGTTCTATGATTCACCAGTGCATTGATAAGGAAATAGGGTTCCAACCCAGAGCATCACCTGAAGTTATTAAGGCTGATCTGTAATAATGCTGAGTGCTTACATTGTGGAATCAGAACTGATAGATTTTCTCATTTGATGATTTTCCACATCTATTTATTCTCTGCACCCTGAAACACAGTCACGTTCACAGAGTTTCCAAAAAATGACACGAGCAAGATATGAATGTTATTTCGGGAATGATTGTATCTTAAACAAAATCATTGTTTGACATTACATTGTAAGTTCCTTTTTTGTAAAGTTAAGGCCCTGTCCCACTTGCGTGTCCTTGGGGCCAGACCCACTGAGAAACGCAGAGGGGTATGGAGTTGTGCACGGTATTGAAATTTTTTTGAGAACTAACTCTTTGCGCGCCACCGGCCTGTCGCGCAACTGACGGCCAAAGTGGGACAGGCCCAAGACCCTGGCGCGGCGCAACGTCTCACCTCCAACTGCAGCAGAAGCAGGCAAACGATCGCCGAGCTCGGCCTGGGGCTCACGGCCGTTGTGGTCCGGATCTGCCCCCACTTCTACGCCAAGAAAATTGAAGATCGACACAAAATGCTGGAGTAAGTCAGCGTGACCGGCAGCATCTCTGGAGAGAAGCAATGGACGACGTTTCGGGTCAAGACTTCTTTCGGACTGAAGAAGGGTCTCGACCTGAAACGTCACCCATTGCTTGTCTCCAGAGATGCTGTCGGTCCCGCTGAGTTACTCCAGCATTTTATGTCCATCTTCAAATGACGTCACGCGCTCCAGACGCATCAAGTCGCGCACGACCTTCACGGGACCGTCGGGCCTCAACGCGACACGAGGTCGTGTAATTAGCGTGCCAAGGACATGTGTGGGACAGGGGCTTTAGTAACTGAATATATTTGTGAGTGCACAGAAATTAATAAAGGCACCTTTGGTCAGACCATTCATTCTGAAGTGAACCTTTACACACAAACCTCAAAGAAGCATAGACAATGTGATCTGGCTTGCATAGAGCGGATGAGGTGAGGATGTTTCCACTAATGGGAGAGCTTCAGACCAGAGGCCATACCTCAGAATAAAAGAACATACCTTTAGAAGTGAGATAAGGAGGGATATCTTTAGAAGGTGGTGAATCTGTGGAATTCATTGCCACAGATGGCTGTAGAGAACCTGAATTGATATTTTTAAGGCGGAGATTGACAGATTCTTGATTAGTTCTGGTGTCGGGGGTTAGAGGAGAAGGCAGGAGAATGGGGATAGGTGGGAGAGATCGATCAGCCACGATTGAGTAGTGCAGTCGACCTTAGAAACATAGAAAATAGGTGCAGGAGGAGGCCATTTGGCCCTTCAAGCCAGCGCGGCCATTCATTGTGATAAATCAATAACCTGTGCTTGCCTTCTCCCCATATCCCTTGACTCCACCAGCTCCTAGAGCTCTATCTAACTCGCTCTTAAATCCATCCCCTCATCCTTCTAAACTCCAGTGAATACAAGCCTAGTCTTTTCAATCTTTCCTCATATGACAGTCCCGCCATCCCAGGGATCAATCTCGTGAACCTACGCTGCACTGCCTCAATCACAAGGATGTCCTTCCCCAAATTAGGAGACCAGAACTGTACGCAAGACTCCAGATGTGGTCTTGCCACAGC
Organism: Okamejei kenojei; assembly: GCA_035221665.1. Lineage (NCBI taxonomy): Eukaryota > Metazoa > Chordata > Chondrichthyes > Rajiformes > Rajidae > Okamejei > Okamejei kenojei. Next base: position 46,027,676 of record CM069149.1, on the reverse strand, counting down.
CCTAAACAACTGCAGAAGAACCTTGATGGGCTGAATGGCCTAATTTTGCTTCTAGAACTTATGAGCAGGTCATGGAGTTGTCGTGGGTGCAGATGGAGGCCAGATATTAGTACTGCATTGGATCTAGTTGGGGACTTGTGCAAGGAGCAGCCTAGGGGTTTGCTGAAGGTGCCCCCACTGCCCCACACCCACATGGGACCTCTATTCTCATCCCATCAAGCTGCAAGCACATGAACGGATGTCTGTTTATGCTTTTTGCAAATTAGCTCTGCTATAAAATATGCGGAGCAATCATAACATTATGTTCACGGTGTCTGTGAAACTTTCTATGGCTAACATTGATTACTGCTTCAATTCATTTGTTTTATTTACGTGAATGTTTCAAAGTAAGGAGTTTTAAAGTTTATAACTTTGTGATGTGTTCGCTCCTGCTTCGATTAGTGTATGACATTCCCTTTGTAGAACATTGCAGACAGAGTGCTGGAGTAACTCAGTGGGTCGGGCGGCATCTCTGGAGAACGTGGATGGGTGATGCTTCTGGTCGGGACCCTGCTTCATGTGTCTTTACTTGGTAAACCAGCATCTGCAGTTCCTTGTTTCTACATTTTGACCTGAAGGAAGCGTCACCTATACATGTGGTCCAGGGATGCTGCCTGACCTGCTGAGTTACTCCAGCACTTCGTATCTTTCCTTGGTAAACCAGTATCTGCAGTTCTTTGTCCGCACTATACCCGTGCCGAACATGATGCCAAGTTAAACTAATCTCGTGATCCATATCCCCCCCATTCCCTATATACCCGTGCGCCTATATACCCGTGCGCCTATATACCCGTGCGCCTATATACCCGTGCGCCTATATACCCGTGCGCCTATATACCCGTGCGCCTATATACCGTGCGCCTATATACCCGTGCGCCTATATACCCGTGCGCCTATATACCGTGCGCCTGTATACCGTGCGCCTGTATACCGTGCGCCTGTATACCCGTGCGCCTGTATACCCGTGCGCCTATATAACCCGTGCGCCTATATACCGTGCGCCTATATACCCGTGCGCCTATATACTATATACCGTGCGCCTATATACCCGTGCGCCTATATACCCGTGCGCCTATATACCCGTGCGCCTATATACCGTGCGCCTATATACCCGTGCGCCTATATACCCGTGCGCCTATATACCCGTGCGCCTATATACCCGTGCGCCTATATACCGTGCGCCTGTATACCGTGCGCCTGTATACCGTGCGCCTGTATACCGTGCGCCTGTATACCGTGCGCCTGTATACCGTGCGCCTGTATACCGTGCGCCTGTATACCCGTGCGCCTGTATACCGTGCGCCTATATACCGTGCGCCTATATACCGTGCGCCCTATATACCGTGCGCCTATATACCGTGCGCCTATATACCGTGCGCGCGTATACCCGTGCGCCTATATACCGTGCGCCTATACCGTGCGCCTGCGCCTATATACCGTGCGCATACCGTGCGCCGTGCGCCTGTATACGCCCCTATATACCGTGCGCCTATATACCCGTGCGCCTGCGCCTATATACCCGTGCGCCTGCGCCTATATATACCGTGCGCCTGTATACCCGTGCGCCTGTATACCCGTGCGCCTGTATACCGTGCGCCTGTATACCGTGCGCCTGTATACCGTGCGCCTGTATACCGTGCGCCTGTATACCCGTGCGCCTGTATACCGTGCGCCTGTATACCGTGCGCCTGTATACCGTGCGCCTGTATACCGTGCGCCTGTATACCGTGCGCCTGTATACCGTGCGCCTGTATACCGTGCGCCTGTATACCGTGCGCCTATATACCCGTGCGCCTGCCTATATACCGTGCGCCTATATACCCGTTATACCGTGCGCCTATATACCGTGCGCCTATATACCGTGCGCCTGCATACCGTGCGCCTGCATACCCGTGCGCCTGCTATATACCCGTGCGCCTGCTATATACCGTGCGCCATACCGTGCGCCTGCTATATACCGTGCGCCCTGCGCATACCGTGCGCCATACCGTGCGCAATACCGTGCGCCTGCATACCCGTGCGCCTGTATACCCGTGCGCCTGTATACCCGTGCGCCTGTATACCCGTGCGCCTATATACCCGTGCGCCTATATACCGTGCGCCTATATACCGTGTGCGCCTATCCTGCATACCGTGCGCACCGTGCGCCTGCATACCCGTGCATACCCGTGCGCCTGCTATATACCGTGCGCCTGTATACCCGTGCGCCTGTATACCCGTGCGCCTGTATACCGTGCGCCTATATACCCGTGCGCCTATATACCCATCATGTGCCTGTCTAAAAGCGTCTTAAACACCACTATTGTATCTGCCTCCACCACCAAATGGAATGTTTAATTGTAAATGGTTCCCGGTGTTGTTGTCGGACATGCCCTCGGGTAGGGGCTTGCCAGCCAGCCAGCGTGAGTATCCCGGGAGCCGGGTCCGATGCTCTGATGCCCGGCGGCCGCGGGCACTGGAAGCGGGGGTGTTGTCGCCACTGATCCTTGCTTGTGTGTGCGGATCTTTACTCTGGGCTAAGCAGGATTCGCTGCCAGACGTTCATTCCTTGGCCCAGAGCTCCCGATATCACGTCCACTCCCAGAAGCAGAGTTCGCGCCACCTCCTTTCCCTGGAGCCACCGAGTCGGTCACCAGCGATCAATTGGACCAACCGCTCACCCAGTGTTTCTGCAGAGTCTCAATGAATCCATCTGTCGGGTGGAACAGGAGGGGGCTCATTAACCCGTGTGGGACAGGGTGGGATAGCGCTCATTAACCCATGCTGGATTCTAAGGGGAGTAGGAGGCAACCGTGGCTGACAGGACAAGTTAGGGATAGAATAAAATTAAAAGAAAAGATGTATAACACAGCAAAGAGTAGCCGGAAGCCAGAGGATTGGGAAACTTTCATAGGACAACAGAAGGAAACAATACAGGCTGAAAAAATGATGAAGTACGAGGGGAAGTGGGCCAGGAATATAAAGAAGGACAGTACGAGCTTCTTTAGATATGTTACGGGAAAAAGAGTAGCAAAATCAGATGTGGGTCCCGAGGCAGACACGGGTGAAATTATTATGGGGAACAAGGAAATGGCAGAGGAGTTGAACAGGTACTTTGGATCTGTCTTCACTAAGGAAGACACAAACAATCTCCCAGTACTGGAGGACAAACGATCAAAGGGGTTAGAACTTAAAGAAATTATCATTAGGCGAGAAATAGTATTGGGTAGGTTAATGGGACTGAAGGATGATAAATCTCCTGGGCCTGGTGGTTTGCATCCCAGGGAGGTGGTTCTAGAAAAGGTGGATGCACTGGTGAACATTTTCCAATGTTCAATAGATTCAGGATCAGTTCCTATGGATTGGAGGATAGCTAATGTTATCCCACTTTTCAAGAAAGGAGCGAGAGAGAAAACGGGGAACTACAGACCAGTTAGCCTGACTTCGGTGGTGGGAAAGATGCTGAAGTCAATTATTAAAGAGGTAATAATGGGGCACTTGGATAGCAGTAAAAGGATTAGTCCAAGTCAGCATGGATTTATGAAAGGAAAATCATGCTTGACTAATCTTCTGGAATCTTTTGAGGATGTGACAAGCAATATGGATGAAGGGGAGCCAGTGGACATAGTGTATGTAGCTCAGAAAGCCTTTGATAAGGTCCCGCACGGGAGACTGGTGATTAACATTAGAGCACATGGTATTGGGGGTAGGGTGTTGACGTGGGTAGAAAATTGGTTGGCAGACCGGAAGCAAAGAGTAGGAGTGAACGGGTCCTTTTCAGAATGGCAGGCAGTGGCGAGTGGAGTGCCGCAAGGCTTGGTGTTGGGGCCGCAACTGTTTACCATATATATTAATGATTTGGAAGAGGGAATTAGGAACAACACTAGCAAGTTTGCGGATGATACAAAGCTGGGTGGCAGTGTGAACTGTGAAGAGGATGTTAGGAGGTTGCAGGGTGACCTGGACAGGTTGAGTGTGTGGGCAGATGTGTGGAAGATGCAGTATAATATAGATAAATGTGAGGTTATCCACTTTGGTGGCAAAAACAAGGGGGCAGATTATTAACTCAATGGGGTTAGATTAGATAAGGGGGAGGTACAACGAGACCTGGGTGTCCTTGTACACTGGTCACTGAAGGTTGGCGTGCAGGTACAGCAGGCAGTGAAGAAAGTTAATGGAATGTAGATTTCAGAATAGGAGTAGAGAGGTTCTTCTGCAGTTATATAGGGCTCTGGTGAGACCACATCTGGAGTATTGTGTACAGTTTCTGTCTCCTAATTTGAGGAAGGACATCCTTGTGATTGAGGCAGTGCAGCGTAGGTTCACCAGATTGATCCCTGGGATGGTGGGACTGTCATATGAGGCAAGATTGAAAAGACTAGGCTTGTATTCACTGGAATTTAGGAGAAGGATGTTTATATATAGAAACATATAAAATTATAAAAGGACTGGACAAGCTAGATGCAAGAAAAATGTTCCCAATGTTGGGCGAGTCCAGAACCAGGGGCCACAGTCTTAGAATAAAGGGGAGGTCATTTAAGACTCAGGTGAGAAAAAACGTTTTCACCCAGAGAGTTGTGAATTTATGGAATTCCCTGCCGCAGAGGGCAGTGGAGGCCAAGTCACTGGATGGATTTAAGACAGAGTTGTATAGAGCTCTAGGGGCTAGTGGAATCAAGGGATATGGGGAGAAGGCAGGCACGGGTTATTGATAGGGAACGATCAGCCATGATCACAATGAATGACGGTGCTGGCTCGAAGGGCCGAATGGCCTCCTCCTGCACCTATTTTCTATGTTGCTATGGACAGGGGGGGTGATAGCGCTCATTAACCCGTGCTGGACAGGGTAAATGGGCGCTGGTGAAACTGTGCAGGACAGCGTGAGATGGCAATGGGTCTAATTACACCGGGACGGTGGGAGATGGGTCAGATGAAACCGCGCGGACAAGGTAAAATTAAGCTGTGGACCCGCGTGAGATGGATGGGCCGGGCCAGATGTGGCTTGGTGAACTCTACCTGACTTCCTTGTCACGCCTTTCAGTTGGCACTTTGCCAGCGGGATGTTGCAGGAGTCGAGGCCCAGGCACCGTCTGTGGAGTGTAGGAATGGGTGATGTTTCATGTCAGGGCCCTTAGATGCAACATCGTCTGGGGGAGGGGGTTGGGAGGGGGGGGGAGGGGGAGTAGAAACAAGGTGTGGATGCTGGTTAATGCGAGAAAGGGCAGAAGGTGCTGGAGCAACTCAGTGAGCCAGGCAGCACCTGTGGAGAACATGGATAGGTGACGCTTCGGTCGGGTCCCTTCTTCAGACTGATGGGGAGTTAGGGACTGGATTCTACAGTGACTACAGGAACAGGTGATGGGTGTGGAGGTGTAAGGTCATGACGCTTGGGGCAGGTTGAGGTGTAACAGCATTACAAACAGATTCACAGAGGCTGGTGGGATAAATCTTCATAAAGTAACGGTTTAACCACAGCGGCGAGACTGTGACCAGTTCTGGAAACACACTTTAGAAAAGGCGTGAACACATCAGTGTAGAAGAGTCAAATGTGAAATGACGGCGGGGAGTTGGCAAGTTCTGCTGTGTGGAGGAAACGGGCCAACGGAGACCGAGACAGGATCTGATAGGGAGATTGTTCTGGGAAGCTGCTGCCATTGACATGGGCCAAACGCAGGCAGTTGGGACTAGTGTAGGTGGGGCATGTTGGTCAATGTGGGCAGGTGGGACTAGTGTAGATGGGGCATGTTGGGCAATGTGGGCAGGTGGGACTAGTGTAGATGGGGCATGTTGGTCAATGTGGGCAGGTGGGACTAGTGTAGATGGGGCATGTTGGGCGGTGTGGGCAGGTGGGACTAGTGTAGATGGGGCATGTTGGTCAATGTGGGCAGGTGGGACAAGTGTAGATGGGGCATGTTGGTCAATGTGGGCAGGTGGGACTAGTGTAGATGGGGCATGTTGGGCGTGTGGGCAGGTGGGACTAGTGTAGATGGGGCATGTTGGGCGGTGTGGGCAGGTGGGACTAGTGTAGATGGAGCATGTTGGGCGGTGTGGGCAGGTGGGACTAGTGTAGGTGGGGCATGTTGGTCAATGTGGGCAGGTGGGACTAGTGTAGGTGGGGCATGTTGGGCGGTGTGGGCAGGTGGGACTAGTGTAGGTGGGGCATGTTGGGCGGTGTGGGCAGGTGGGACTAGTGTAGGTGGGGCATGTTGGGCGGTGTGGGCAGGTGGGACTAGTGTAGGTGGGGCATGTTGGGCGTGTGGGCAGGTGGACTAGTGTAGGTGGGCATGTTGGGCGGTTGAGTGGGCAGGTGGGACTAGTGTAGGTGGGGCATGTTGGGCGGTGTGGGCAGGTGGGACTAGTGTAGATGGGGCATGTTGGGCAGTGTGGGCAGGTGGGACTAGTGTAGGTGGGGCATGTTGGGCGGTGTGGGCAGGTTGGGCGGAAGGGTCGGTTTCCATGTTGTATGACTTTAGGACAAAATGAATGGTGGTGCTGGCACAAGGGGCCGAGTGGCATCCTCCTGCACCTATTTTCTATTTTTCTACTACATGAACCAGAGGTAAAACTCCTGCCCCGCACGTCTCTGAACGTTGCCTCTCTCTCCCTCTTGTCTTAAACCTTGAGGTTCCCACCCTGGGGTAATAGGGTTCTGATTGTCTAGCCTCTCTACCTCTTGTCATTTTATAAACCTATTAGATTTTCCCTCAACTCTCGACGTTCGGGAGAAAACATTCAAAGTTTGTCCAAACTCTCCTTGTAGCCGATGTGGCTCTTGGGGCTAACGGAATCAAGGGATATGGGGAAAAAGCAGGAACGGGGGACTGATTTTGGATGATCAGCCGTGATCCTTTAGGATGGGCTGGGAGGTTGCAACCTCCACGTGGTCCGCCCGGTTTCGACGAATGCAATCAACCTGGCGTGCACAATCAAATAAGATCAAATGGAACAAGTTGTCCGACAACTTTAGGCTGCACAAGAAGAAGCGAATCATATTGAATGGCGGTGTTGGCTCAAAGGGTCGAATGGCCGACCCCAGAACTTATTTTTTTTCTATATTTCTATGTTTCTAATCCTGACAGTGACAATACCTGTATCCGAAAGCAGCTTTGGGGGAATCCGCAAACCCTGTGTTCTGAAAGTGATGAGAATGTACTTTGGAGGAGACCCTGTTGATGTTGTCCTGCCTCTGGGATTCCTGTCTTACTGGCCCTGAATGCATAGAAACATAGAAAATACGTGCAGGAGTAGGCCATTCGGCCCTTCCAGCCTGTACCAGCACTCAATATGATCATGGCTGATCATCCAACTCAGTATCCCGTACCTGCCTTCTCTCCATACCCCCTGATCCCTTTAGCCACAAGGGCCACATCTAACTCCCTCTTAAATATGGCCAATGAACTGGCCTCAACTACCTTCTGTGGCAGATTCACCACTCTCTGTGTGAAAAATGTTTTTTCTCATCTCGGTCCTAAAAGATTTCCCCCTTATCCTTAAACTGTGACCCCTTGTTCTGGACTTCCCCAACCAGCTTCTTGCATCAAGCCTGTCCAACCCCTTAAGACTTTTGTAAGTTTCGATAAGATCCCCCCCTCAATCTTCTAAACGAGACGAGACACAAGACGAACCCCGGAGCCAATAAATCGCGTGGGAAATCTAACAGCGACGAACCTGGTCACCCCTGGTCAGTGGGGAAGGCGAGAAAGATGTTATTCAAGTGGAAGAGAAACTGCACGGAGGTTAATTTAGATTGCATAAGATAACTCACCATCTCGATGGATGTCACTATTCTAACGGTGGAAAGATATTGGTACACGTTTAGAAGTCAATGCTGACTCCGATATCTCGGGTAGACTTGAAATGCTGGAGCAACTCAGCGGGACCGGCAGCACCTCTGGGGAGAAGGAATGGGTGATGTTTCGGGTCGAGACCCTCCTTCAGACTGAGAGATATGGAAGGGTAAGGTGTGAAAACACAGACAAAGGGGACGAGGTTGAAGGAGACGCAGAATCGATCATCGGGGAAGATGACACCGAAACATACAGAGATAAGGTTGAGTGTTTAAGAAGGAACTGCAGATGCTGGAAAATCCAAGGTAGACAAGAAAATGCTGGAGAAACTCAGCGGGTGCAGCAGCATCTATGGAGCGAAGGAAAGGGGCAACGATTCGGGCCGAAAACCCTTACGCTGGCCGCTTGTCCCCCGGGGCCGGCCCCCGGCTCCAGCCGCCTGTGGAGGTGGGGATGGGGATGGAGGGGATGGAGGTGGGGGTGGAGGGGATGGAGGGGGTGGTCGGGGCGCAGCGGTGGCCCCCAGCCCCAGCAGGAGCAGCGCGAAGGTGCGAGGCTTCACCCGCCGCTGAGCTTCTCGCCGGCCGTGTGCGAGGCGCTGGCCCGGGGCCGCCCGGTTATAGTCCAGGCTCCGCCGCTCCTCCCAGTCCCTACAGACAGACCCACGTCAGCCTGGCATCAGCCGGCATCTCTGTCCCACGGCGCTCCGCCCGGTCCTCAGTCCGAGGCCGGTGAATGTGTGGCAATCGCTGCCAGCGGTGGATATTTTAAAGGCAGAGATAGATAGATAGATAGACTCTTGATGAGTGCTGGCTGGAAGGGCCGAATGGCCTACTCCTGCATCTATTGTCTATTGATCATAGAGTCGTTGTGATACAGCGTGGAAACAGGCCCTTCGGCCAACTTGCCCACACGGGCCAACATGTCCCAGCTACTGTGAAGACGGCGAGTGGTATGTTGGCATTCATAGCAAAAGGATTTGAGTACAAGAGCAGGGAGGTTCTACTGCAGTTGTACAGGGTCTTGGTGAGACCACACCTGGAGTATTGCGTACAGTTTTGGTCTCCTAATCTGAGGAAAGACATTCTTGCCATAGAGGGAGTACAGAGAAGGTTCACCAGACTGATTCCTGGGATGGCAGGACTTCCATATGAAGAAAGGCTGGATAGACTCGGCTTGTACTCGCTGGAATTTAGAAGATTGAGGGGGGATCTCATAGAGACTTACAAAATTCTTAAGGGGTTGGACAGGCTAGATGCAGGAAGATTGGGGGAAGTCTTTTAGGACCGAGATGAGAAAATCATTTTTCACACAGAGAGTGGTGAATCTGTGGAATTCTCTGCCACAGAAGGTAGTTGAGACCAGTTCATTGGCTATATTTAAGAGGGAGTTAGATGTGGCCCTTGTGGCTAAAGGGATCAGGGGGTATGGAGAGAAGGCAGGTACGGGATACTGAGTTGGATGATCAGCCATGATCATATTGAATTCCACAGATTCACCACTCTCTGTGTGAAAAAAGAAGCGTCGAGACCCTTCTTCAGACTGAGAGTCAGGGGGAAAGGAGACGAGAGATACAGACGGTACAGGACAAACGAATGGAAGATATACAGAAAGCAAAATAACCAAGGACATGTAGAGCCCGTAATGGTCGGTGGGAATGGGCTCCACATGTTCTTGGTCATCGTTCACAATAGACAACAGGTGCAGGAGGAGGCCATTCGGCCATTCGAGCCAGCACCAGCCATTCAATGTGATCATGGCTGGTCATCCCCAATCAGTACCCCGTTCCTGCCTTCTCCCCATATCCCCTGACTCCGCTATCTTTAAGAGCCCTATCTAGCTCTCTCTTGAAAGTATCCAGAGAACCGGCCTCCACCGCCCTCTGAGGCAGAGAATTCCACAGACTCACAACTCTCTGTGAGAAAAAGTGTTTCCTCGTCTCCGTTCCAAATGGTTAAGAGTTGCTCTCTCCATATCTTCATTTGTCCTCAGCATCATCTAAATCTCTCTCTACCCTGGCTCTCAGTCTGAAGAAGGGTCTCGACCCGGAAAGTCACCCATCCTTCTCTCCAGAGACGCCGCCTAACCCGCTGGGTTACTCCAGCATGTTGCGTCTGTCTTCGATGTAAACCAGCGTCTGCAGATCCTTCCTGTATACGCGTTGGATTCACGTCTTTACAAAGCCGGAGCAAGCGGACAGAGTTAACTGGACAAAGCTGGAGAGGCCGATACATCCCGCAGGCCGTTTTATCTTCAAAGCCCATTCGGTACAAGACCCAACCCCACCTGGCTTTGTCGCTATTGTCTTAGATTTAACTGTTGGCTGTATACGTGGCAAAACGCAAAGTGCTGGAGGAACGTTGTACAAAAGATTATGTGTCAGAACGTGTACAAAAGATTCTGATAAGGGAGGGAGAGGAGCCTGATGTTGTGGTACACATAGGTACCAATGACATAGGCAGAAAAAAGTGATGAGGTCCTGAAGGGAGAATTTAGGGAGTTGGGGGGAAAAGTTAAGGAGAAGGACCAAAAGGGTAACGATTTCAGGATTACTGCCTGTGCCGCGTGACAGTGAGAGTAGGAATGGAATGAGGTGGAGGCTAAATGCGTGGCTGAGGGACTGGTGCAGTGGGCAGGGATTCAAGTTTCTTGATCACTGGGACCCTCTTTTGGGGAAGGCATGATCTGTACACAAAGGACGGGTTGCACTTGAGCCCGAGGGGGACCCAATATCCTGGCAGGGAGATTTGCAAAGGCTACTGGGGAGACTTTAAACTAGAAAGGCAGGGGGGAGGGACTCGGGTAGAGGGGGCTAGGGGTCAGGGTGTGGGGCAAGAGGCAGAGAAGGGAAGCACTCGGATCCAAAATGTAGGCGAGAAAGATGAAAAAGATAATAGACAGAGAATAAGGGATGGTGGGTTTCTAAAATGTGTATATTTTAATGCTAGGAGCATTGTAAGTAAGGTGGACGAACTTAGAGCCTGGATTGACACCTGGAAATATGATGTTGTGGCAATCAGTGAAACATGGTTGCAGAGGGCTGTGATTGGAAACTAAATATTCCAGGATTTCGTTGCTTCAGGTGGTGTGATAGAATTGGAGGGACCAGAGGGGGGAGGTGTTGCATTGCTTGTCAGAGAAGATATTACAGCAGTGCTTTGGCAGGATAGATTAGAGGGCTTCGTCTAGGGAGGCTATTTGGGTGGAAACTGAGAAGTGGGAACGGTGTAGCAACACTTTTAGGGGTGTACTATAGACCGCCAAATGGGGAGCGAGAATTGGAAGAGCAAATATGTAAGGAGATAGCAGATATTAGTAATAAGCACAAGGTAGTGATTGTGGGAGATTTCAATTTTCCAAAAAATCGACTGGGAAACACATTCTGTAAATGGGCTGGATGGTTTGGAGTTTGTAAAATGTGTGCAGGATAGTTTTTTGCAGCAGTACATAGAGGTATCGACGAGAGAAGGGGCAGTGCTGGACCTCCTGTTAGGAAATGAGGCAGGTCAGGTGACGGAGGTATGCGTTGGTGAGCACTTCGGGACCAGTGATCACAATACCATTAGTTTCAATATAATTATGGAGAGAGTCAGAACTGGACCTAGGGTGGAGATTTTTTGATTGGAGAAAGGCTAACTTTGAGGGAATGCGCAAGGATTTTAAAGGAGTGAATTGGGACACTTTTGTTTCATGGGAAGGATGTAGAAGAGAAATGGAGGACATTTAAAGGGGAAATTGTAAGAGTACAGAATCTTTATGTCCCTGTTAGGTTGAAAGGAAATAGTAAAAAAATTTGGAAAGAGCCATGGTTTTCAAGGGAAATTGGACACTTGTTTCGAAAAAAGAGAGATATCTACAATAATTATAGGAGGCATGGAGTAAATGAGGTGCTAGAGGAGTATAAAGAATGTAAAAAGAATCTTAAGGAAAGAAATTTAGGAAGGCTAAAAAGAAGATATGAGGTTGCTTTGGCAAGAAAGGTGAAAGTAAACCCAAAGGGTTTCTACAGCTATATTAATAGCAAAGGATAACGAGGGATAAAATTGGACCATTAGAGAACCAGAATGGACAGCTATCTGCAGAGCCAAAAGAGATGGGGGAGATATTGAACAATTTCTTTTCTTCGGTATTCACCAAGGAGAAGGATATTGAAACTCGGTGAGTTAAGGGGAAAAAGTAGAGTAGCTATGGAAACTATGAGATTCAAAGAGGAGGAAGTACTGACACTTTTGAAAAATATAAAAGTGGAATAAGTCTCCAGGTCCTGACAGGATATTCCCTAGGACATTGAGGGAAGTTAGTGTAGAAAATAGCAGGAGCTATGACAGAAATATTTCAAATGTCATTAGAAATGGGAATAGTGCCGGAGGATTGGCGTACTGCGCATGTTGTTCCATTGTTTAAAAAAGGGTTCAAAGAATAAACCTAGCAATTATAGACCTATTAGTTTGACGTCAGTGGTGGGCAAATTAATGGAAAGGATACTTATAATATATATAAGCATCGGGATAAACAGGGTCTGATCAGGAACAGTCAACATGGATTTGTGCCTGGAAGGTCATGTTTGACAAACCTTGAATTTTTTGAAGCGGTAACTAGGGAAATTGATGAGGGTAAAGCAATGGAATGTTGTCTATAATGGATTTCAGTAAGGCCTTTGACAAGGTTCCCCATGGAAGGTTGGTTAAGAAGGCTCAATCTTTGGGTGTTAATGGCGGAGTAGCAAGATGGATTCAACAGTGGCTGAATGGAGATGTCAGAGAGTAATGGTGGATGGCTGTTTGTCAGGTTGGAAGCCAGTGACCAGTGGGGTGCCTCAGGGATCTTGTGTTTGGGTTCCACTGTTTGTCATGTACATCAATGAATCTGGATGATGGGGTAGAAAAATGGGATAAGTAAGTATGCAGATGATACTAAGATAGGTGGGTTGTGGATAATGAAGTAGATTTTCAAAGTCTACAGAGAGATTTGGGCCATTTGGAAAAGTAGGCTGAAAGATGGCAGATGGAGATTTTAAATGCTGATAAGTGTGACGTGCTACAATCTTGGCAGGACAAATCAAAAATAGGACCTACATGGTAAATGGTAGGGAAATTGAGGAATGCTGTGGAACAGAGGGATTCTAGGAATAACTGTGCATAGTTTCCCTGAAGGTGGAATCACATGTAGATAGTTTGTAAAGAAAGCCTTTGGTGTGCTGGCCTTTATAAATCAGAGCATTGAATATAGGAGTAGGGAAGTAATGTTAAAATTGTACAAGGCATTGGTAAGACCAATTCTAGAGTATGGTGTACAATTTTTGGTCGCCTAGTTATAGGAAGGATGTCAACAAAATAGAGAGAGTACAGAGGAGATTTACTAGAATGTTGCCTGGGTTCCCAGCAACTATGTTACAGAGAAAGGTTTTGAACAAGTTAGGTTTTTATTCTTTGGAGCGCAGAAGGTTAAGGGGGGACTTGATTGAGGTTCTTTAAAATGATGAAAAGGGATAGACAGAGTTGACGTGGATACGTTTTTACCCATTGAGGGGTAGGGAAGATTCAAACAAGAGGGCATGACATGAGAATTAAGGGACAGAGGTTTCGGGGTAACGTGAGGGGGAACTTCTTTACTCAGAGGGTGGTGGCTGTGTGGAATCAGCTTCCAGCAGAAGTGGTGGAGGCAGGAATCGATTTTAACATTTAAGAGTAAAGTGGATAGGTATATGGACGTGAAGGGAATGGAGGGGTATGGTCTGAGTGCAGGTAGATGGGACTAGTGGGAAAACAAATGGTCGGCACGGACTGGAAGGGCCGAGAGGCCTGTTTCCATGCTGTAATTGTTATATGGTTATAACTCAGAGGTCACGCAGCATCTGTGGAGGGAATGGGCAGAGTCGGGTCAGGAGATATGTTTCACTGTAACACACAGACCAGTACAGGAGCAGGCCCTTCGGCCCACAATGGCTGTGCCGACCACGATGCCGAAATCCCATTATTCCTGCACGTTGCGGCCATTCCCTGCACTTCCATCAAAGGGTCAGGGTCACCTGCGGGATAGTCTCGCCTTCCTCCTCCTCCTCCTCCGCCAGCCACACGCTGCCGCTCCCTGCCGCAAACACACTATCAGATTACAGGCCATTCAGCCCTTCGAGCCAGCACCGCCAACATATATGTAACAGTGAAATCAGACACGTGGAGATCTGTCATTTAAATCTACTCCTGCACACAATGGGTGCGGGAGGGAGATCCGAGAGGGTCGGCATTTACAGAGACGTTTGTTCGCCTGGAAACAGACTGTTGGTCACCAGCGGGGAAGGACTGGGCTCTGAGATCAACAGGAGGTGAAGCGAGAAGACACAGAGTGCTGGAGTCACTCAGCGGGTCAGGCAGCATCTGTGGAGAGCATGGATAGGCAACGTTTGGGGTCGGGACCCTTCTTCAGGCCGACTCCTGCCCTTACCTGTTGTAAAAAGACTAAACCCTCAGAGGCCCACCATCCCCCCCCCCCCCCCCTGCCCCGATCCCACCCCTCACCCCTGTTGTAACCAGACTACCCCGAGTTACTCCAGCACCTCCTGTCTTCTTTTGTAAACCAGCATCTGCGGTTCCTTGTTTCTACATTAGATGAAGCAAGTCTGAAGGGTCTCGACCCAAAACGTCGCCCATTCCTTTTCTCCAGAGATGCTGCCTCACCCGCTGAGTTACTCCAATATTTTGCATCTAACTTCGATTTAAACCAGCATCTGCAGTTCTTTCTTGCGCAAGAAACACCCGCAATGTTCCAGGTTGCCTCCCTTTCCAATCCCGCCAACAGGTTATATATAATGTTGGGTGCATCCAATGCCAACTGGGCCAGTGCGGGCGAACCATCTCAGGGCAGCATATGGACTATCTACATCCATCCCTGTGGAAAATCTCCCACTTTAGTCTGGAAGATGACAAATAAATCTTTTCTGAAGGGGGGAAAAGAGCAGAGAATTTTGTTTTCAATGTACACTCTTTATTCAGCTTAACACCTGGGTGTGAATGAACCAATGAAGGCAGGTCATAATGCAAATGGTTCTGGTGGTTTTATCAAGAGCTGCCAGCGATGCTGCACGGAAGTGTGCTGCTGGGGTCAGGGGGACTCGATGCCCTTTCCCACTTCCATGGAGAGCAATCCCACGTGGAAGCCTGGCGAAGAATTCTGCAAATAGAAATGGTTGCCTTCCGCCCAGTGAATTGTCTTCCCAAATAGTTAATAGTTCATCTCAGCAGCACCGTCTGTAAGTCAGCGTCATCTCCACCAGGAACCTGCATGAGAGACAATAGACAATAGGTGCAGGAGTAGGCCATTCGGCCCTTCGAGCCAGCACCGCCATTCAATGTGATCATGGCTGATCATCCCCAATCAGTACCCCGTTCCTGCCTTCTCCCCATATCCCGACTCTCCTATTTTTAAGAGCCCTATCCAGCTCTCTCTTGAAAGCATCCAGAGAATCTGCCTCCACCGCCCTCTGAGGCAGAGAATTCCACAGACTCACAACTCTCTGTGAGGAAAAAGTGTTTCCTCGTCTCTGTTCTAAATGGCTTACCCCTTATTCTTAAACTGTGGCCCCTGGTTCTGGACTCCCCCAACATCGGGAACATGTTTCCTGCCTCTAGCGTGTCCAAGCCCTCAACAATCTTATATGTTTCAAAGCATAATAATAACAACATTAAAATAACAATGAATTAATTGAACTTTGAAATGATATTATCCAGCAACGCGAGGAACAAAAGAGTAGCATGCAGGAACAAATAGCAGAAATTTGAGCAATTCTGCCTGTTGTATTGTCAACGCCTTTCAGAACTTTGAGCCAAGGGTTACGAGGTTGTGGGGGTAAGGTTTGGTGTCCCTTGCTGTCGGCTGTCCTGATGGTAAACATAGATAGATTATCTATGTTAGATTAAACATAGATAGAAACATAGAAACATAGAAATTAGGTGGCAGGAGTAGGCCATTCGGCCCTTTGAGCCTGCACCGCCATTCAATATGATCATGGCTGATCATCCAACTTAGTATCCTGTACCTGCCTTCTCTCCATACCCACTGATCCCCTTAGCCACAAGGGCCACATCTAACTCCCTCTTAAATATAGCCAATGAAACTGGCCTCAAACTACCCTCTGTGGCAGAAAGTTCCAGAGACCCACCACTCTCTGTGTGAAAAAAGTCTTCCTCATCTCGGTCTTAAAGGATTTCCCCTTATCCTTAAGCTGTGACCCCTTGTCCTGGACTTCCCCAACATCAGGAACAATCTTCCTGCATCTAGCCTGTCCAAACCCCTTAAGATTTGTTAAGTTTCTATAAGATCCCCACTTAATCTCCTAAATTCTAGAGAGTATAAACCGAGTTTTCTACCAGTCTTTTCTTCATAAGACAGTCCTGACATCCCATGGAATCAGTCTGGTGAACCTTCTCTGCACTCCCTATGGCAATAATGTCCTTCCTCAGATTTGGAGACCAAAAATCTGTACGCGATACTCCAGGTGTGGTCTCACCAAGACCCTGTACACTGAAGTAGAACCTCCCTGCTCCTATACTCAAATCCTTTTGCTATGAAATGCCAACATACCATTCGCTTTCTTCACTGCCTGCTGCACCTGCATGTCTACTTCAATGACTGGTGTACCATGACACCCAGGTCTCGCTGCATCTCCCTTTTCCTAATCAGTCCACCATTTATAATAGTCTGCTTTTCCTGTTTTTTCCCACCAAAGTAATAACCTCACATTTATCCACATTATACTGCATCTGCCAAACATTTGCCCACTCACCCAGCTCTATCCAAGTCACCTTGCAGTCTCCTAGCATCCTCCTCACAGCTAACACTGCCCCCCCCCCCAGCTTAAGTGTCTATCCGCAAACTTGGAGATATTGCCTTCAATTCCCTCATCCAGATCATTATATATATTATAAATACTGGGTCCCAGCACTGAGCCTTGCGGTACCCCACTAGTCCCCTAACAACACTGCCTGCCATTGTGAAAAGGACCCGTTTACTCCCACTCTTTGCTTCCTGTCTGCCAGCCAGTTCTCTATCCACAATCAATACTGATACCCTAATCTAATGCCGTATGCTTTAAGTCGCGCAGATAACCAATGGATTTCTGAACTGTTTAAGAAGGAACTGCAGATGCTGGAAAAATCGAGGGTGGATAAAAATGCTGGAGAAACTCAGCGGGTGAGGCAGCATCTATGGAGCGAAGAAATAGGTGACGTTTCGGGTCGAGACTTCCCTCCATAGATGCTGCTGCACCCGCTGTGTTTCCCCAGCATTTTTATCTGCCATGGATTCTGAACTGATACTTTGTGGCCACCAATAGAATGATGGAAATTCTTCAGTTGTTCCGTCTTGTGCCAAGATCAGGTTTATCCAGCTCTATCGTGCATGGATACTTTCTACAGAGACCATCCTAAGATAATTCTCACCGTGTTTTATACTTGCAGCACGCATAGAAACATCGAACATTGGTGCAAGGGTAGGCCATTCGGCCCTTCTATCCAGCATCACCGCCATTCAATGTGATCATGGCTGGTGTGAAGAAGGGTTTGGGCCCGAAACGTTGCCCATCTCCTTCGCTCCATAGATCCTGCTGCACCCGCTGAGTTTCTCCAGCATTATGTGTACCATCCAGAATCAGTACCCCGTTCCTGCTTTCTCTCCATATCTCTTGATTGCACACGGTGGCCCGTTACCCAATTTGGTCCAATCTGGTTCACAAACCCATTGGTCTAATTTCCCCTCTCCTTATTCACCTGTAGCGCTGCAACTTATCCACACATATTCATCAACCTCCCTCTTATTCTATTTGTCACTATCCCACATCAAGGATAATTTAGTCGTTTGAACAGAGGGAGGTATTTCCAGTCTTGCCTCTTGGTGATGAGTGACTGATTTAACGTGGCCACTTCCATTGATTAATTGAATGGAAGACACAGCATGGAAACAAGGCCCTTCTGCCCATCGAGTACTCGCTAACCCGTTCACACTAGTTCCTAGTTATTCCCACTTTCTCATCCACTCTCTCCACACTAGGGGAGCAATTTACAGAGGGCCAAATTAACCTGCAAACCCGCGCATCTTTGGGACGCGGGAGGGAAGAAACCGGGAAGAAACCGGAGGAAACCCAGGCGAAGTCACGGGGAGAGCGTGCAAACTCCACACAGACACAGGATCGAACGCGGGTCTCTTGCGCTTGAGGCAGCGGCTCTACCACCAATAGAATGATGGAAATTCTTCAGATGTTCCCTCTTGTGCCAAGGTCTATCCAGGTCTATTGTGCCACTCACTGTGCCTCAAACTGGTCATAAAATCAGCAGGAGAATAATGTAGACAAAAGTGCTGGGGAAACTCAGCGGGTGCGGCAGCATCTATGGAGCGATGGAAATAGGCAACGTTTCGGGCCGAAACCCTTTTGGTTTCGGCCCGAAACGTTGCCTATTTCCTTCAGGGTTTCGGCCTAAAACGTTGCCTCTTTCCTTTGCTCCATAGATGCTGCTGCGCCCGCTGAGTTTCTCCAGCATCTTTTGTCTACCTTCGATTTTCCAGCATCTGCAGTTCCTTCTCAAACAGGAGAATAATGTGGCAGCTCTGGGAGGAACAGGAGTGTTATTCTAACCATTTTCGGGTGAATCAAATGGACTGTAAAAGCTTTTTTGCAGTGTGCCAGTCCACTTGTTTCACAACCTTCCCGATTCCCGATTGATTTTAACCGTGCAGGCAGGAGATGGGCGGACAACAGGCCGCTGGTTTACTCTGCCAGCCTGTAGCTCGGTTGCTGCAAGTAAGTACCTGGGCGTTACGCTCCCCGGCTGGTGGGACCGTGGTGCTGGGGCTGTGGCCACGTATTCTCCAGGACCCGCTGGGGATTCACACTGTCAGCGCTGATCGACGTGGAGATGGCTTCCTGGGACCTGACCGAGTAGCTGGCAGCCAGCAGCCCCATCCTCACACAGGTGTGGGTCTCCTGCCCCGACAACAGCCCAGCGATGATCCCCGCAGTCAGGCTGGAAAGGCAAGGCCAGAGTTAATGAGCATCTCAAAGAAACTACTCATGTTCTGTGTCATGTGTCAATGGGTTCAGGTTTATTATTGCACGCAAGGACCAGCAGCTGCAAGCTTAAAATAGGACCAAATCAAAGGTACAATAAATCAGGGAAGGAACAGCAGATGCAGATGCAGATGAGACAAAATAAATTCCACCCAAGAGTTGTGAATTTGTGCAATTCCCTGCCACAAGTGGAGGCCAAGTCACGATGGATTTTTAAGAAGAGTGGATAGAGCTCTAGGGGCTAGTGGAGGTCAAGGGATGTGGGGAGAAGACAAGCACGGGTTATTGATAGGGGACGATCATCCCATGATCACAATGATGGCGATGCTGCTCGAAGGGCAATGGCCTACTCCTGCACCTATTTCGATGTTTTCTATGCTGGGTTTAAACCGAAGATAGACACAAAAAGCTTGATGTACTCAGCGGGTCCGGCAGCATCTCTGAAAGAAGGAATGCGTCGACCATTTGGTCCAGACCCAACTTCAGACCTGAGATCAGGAAAAGGAAAAGTAGAGATGGTAGACAGCACAAAGAACATATGGAAGATTATGTAAAACTCAACAATAACATTGAGCATTGTGGGCTCCAGCCTTTCCCTGATCGTTGATTTTCACCTTAATCTTTCTTTCAATTCATTCCATGTGCCATCCATATCTCTCGTTTTCCTTTCCCCGTCTCTCCAGTCTGAAGAAGGGTCTTGACCCAAAACATCACCTATCTCCTTTTCTCCAGAATGCTGCCTGACCCGCTGATTTAATCTAGCTTTTTTGTGTCTATCAAAGGAACATGTTCTTTGTTTCATCGAAAGCCAATCAGAGGGTCTTTTTCTGACTGTATGCTGCCACCATACAGTGACCATGTATGTAGCGAATGAGATATCAAATCACATTCATTCTAGAGATTAACCATCTCCACAAATGATCAAAGACTTACAAAAAAGCTGCAGTAACTCAGCGGGTCGGCAGCACTTTGGAGAAAAGAATAGGTGACATTGTTGGGTCTAGACCCTTGAAATGCCAGGTGCCTGAGGTGGAAGACATTAGTTCAATAGACAAACATGGTGCAGTAGGCCAATTCGCCCTTCGAGGCCAGCACCACCGCTTCACTGTGATTCATCCCCAATCATACCCCGCTCCTCTGCCTTCACTCACCATATTCCCCCCCGACTCCCAATCTTAAAGAGCTCTAATCTAACTCTCCTTGAATAGTACCAGAGAACCAGGCCCTCACCACCTTCTAGTAGAGAATTTCCACATACTATCACAACTCCTGGTTGAAAACGTTTTAGCTCATCTCCGTTCTAAATGGCCTACCCCTTATTCTTAAACTGTGGTCCCTGGTTCTGGACTCCCCCAACATCGGGAACATGTTTCCTGCCTCTAACGTGTCAATCACTTAATAATCTTTTATGTTTCAATAAGATCCCCTCTCATCCTTCTAAATTCCAGAGTGTACAAGCCCAGCCGCTGCATTCTATCAACATATGACAGTCCCTCCATCCCGGGAATTAACCTGGTGAACACACACTGCACTCCCTCAATAGCGAGAATGTCCTTCCTCAAATATGGAGACAAAACTGTTCAACAGACACAGCATGACTTCTCTGCATTTTATCCTCTAATTGAGCCCATTCCTATCTCAGCCAAAATTAAGCTTATCCAGGAACAAATGAGGCAGCTATTTCTACATGGATTAAAATTTATACTGCGGAATTAGTAGAATCAAAGGCAAGAGATTTAATTTTTGCCACAGTTTCGTAATTTCTTGCCTCAACATTTTGGGAACCTTCTGATCTTTGCAAGACGGCACAAGGAGCATTGAGAAAGTGGAAAGTATGACATCAGTGTTTGTATAATAATCATATTGCTGCTGCTTCTGTAGTTAAGAACATTAAGATGGGATATTGTATTAATTTTTTAGTACCTAAACATATGTAAACAATTCTGATATCAATGAATGAAAGGACTCTCCCCCCTGAGCCAAGGAATACCTGCTCCATTGCTCAGGTCCCAATTGCCAAGAAATCTTCCCCACTTGCTGAACCTAGGGGAAATGCATCCATTTCCTCACTGAGATGCATCAGCAATGAATACATTGTTATTTACGTTGGCATTCAACTGCTTCTTGATAAGCTCTTTGGGATCTGGAGTTCATGGATCGTAGTTAGCCACAAAACTTGGTGTTCTTACGTTTAGGAGAGAATGTTTGGTCTATCAGTATACTCCAACATATCCATCATGGCTGAATCTTCTTTCCCTTCAACTCCATTCACCTGCCACCCTCCTCCCCACTCACCTTCAGCCTTTGCCAACCTAGTTCTAGACTCCGCTTAGCCTGGTGAAAGATTCTGCCCGTCTTATGCCTCAGACCTTATGAACGTTTGGTGGGACATCTCTTGTGGCCGCCTTCATTCCAGGTGGATTAACCCGGCATCCAATCTCTTTCTTATAACTGTAGACTTCCACCCCAGGCAACGTAATCGTGATTCTCTAATGGACTCTCTCTTCTGGACCCCATCATTCCCATTGTGGGGCGGGCCAGAACTGTGCACAATGGTCATGTGCGGGGCCTCTGACACAATGTTTAGTCCAGCAGTAACACAGCATCCCCACCCTGGCACATAATGCCTCAGCCTATGAAGGCAAGTATGCCGGATGCCTGCTCCACCACCCTGCCCACCTGTGCTGTCACTCTCACGCAGCTATGAGCATGCACTCCAAGAACCCTCTGCAATCAGCGCTCCTAAGGCCCCTGGCATTTACTCTCTTCTAACAAAATGTACCCTCCCAAAGAGCATTACCTCTCACTAGTCTGAATTCAATGCCATTTGCCGCTGCTTCCCAAGCTGATCCGTCAAAGATTCATGAGTGATAGCAGAAGAATGAGGCCATTCAGCCTACTTAGGTTACTCCATTGGGGTATCCTTCTTCAATATTCACTAGATATATTCAAGAGAGAGTTGGATAGAGCTCTTAGGGCTAACGGAATCAGGGGATATGGGGATAAAGCAGGAACTGGGTACTGATTGTGGATGATCAGCCATGATTTTTTTTTCAAATATGAAAGGTCTGGTGCTGGGTCTCAAAGAGCCGAATGGATCCTCCTGCACATATTTTTCTATGTTTATATCTATGCCTCATCAAGTTATTTAAATGTATTATGAAACACAAGATCCTGGGCACTGTACTCTTGTTCCTGGTGTGGAAAAGGGATGGGGGGTGTTACGGAGCTAACTATCTGTCATTCACCACCCCCATACAACACAAACCACACATTTATTTAATGAAAATAAAAAGCCTTGCTTTGGCTATTTCTCAACAGTTTCCAATGTTTGATTTGAATGATTTGGGTAGACGTGAATGAAAGAAAAGATTCTATAAATTCTCTCCATCGATTCTCACAGAATATTAATAAAATACGAGATATTTGAGGGCTTGATAAACGGAGAACAGTGTCTTGGCCAGCACCGTGAGGAATAAACGGATCACATTCCACCTGCGGCGGCTCGGAGGCCATTGATCTCAGATTAATGTGGAAAGGATTTAACAAAATGCATGCGTTAAGTACTGGACTTTCAACTTTTTGAACACCAGGGTTGTATTAGCTTTCCAATGAATGGGTTTGGTTTGTGGATCACAGCGCTCTTAATACCCCCTTAAAAGTGCCGGCTTGCTAGTTGCTGTTGCTGCGGAGGGACAAAGAGTGGGAAGTATTGGGCCGTGGTTGACGAGGGAGGCACCGATACAGGGCTTTGAGGGAAGTGAAGAGGACAAATGTGACAAAGGAGGCAGAAGCACACAGAACGCTAGGGGCACGGGGACAAATCTCCTGCCTCGCTCTACCCCAAGGGGCTAAACACTCCGTTGTGGAGTCATTCCAAACCACAGGTCAAGTGTTTAATTCTTTCACATTAATTGATGGTAATGGCCCTGTCCCAACGGTTACGGGTTCATTCAAGAGCTCTCCCGAGGTTTAAAAAAAATCGAACTCGTGGTAGCGCGTAGAATGTACGTAGCGGGTACGTCGGAGGAGCTCGGGGGAGTCTCTTAGCGGCTCGTAACGCTAACGGCAGGTACTGGGGAAAAAACGCCATAGTAAGTTCGGGAAAGACTCGTGAAGATTTTTCAACATGCTGGAAAAATGTCCACGAGGTGGCCCTTGGAGTACCGGAACGATGCGGCCATTTACAGTAAATCTCTGAGTATCGAATCAGAGCAAAACTCGGGGAGACTCTTTGGAATGAACTGGTACAGTGGGACAGGGCTTTAAGACTCTTACCAGAAAGACTGTAGGAAGGAAAAAATACCGATGCTGGTTTACACTGAGGTAGACACAAAATGCTGGAGTAACTCAGCGGGGTCAGGCAGCATCAATCTGGGATAAGCATTTTTCTCTCCAGCGATGCTACCTGTACCAATGAGTTACTCCAGAATTTTGTGTCTACGTTCGGTGATAAGCCAGCATCTGCAGTTCTGTAATTACAGTGTTCTATCACCATATGCTGTCTGGATGAGAGGGTTTCAGCTACAGGGAGAGCAGCTTGGATAGCTTAGATTGTTTACTCTGGGACTTCTGGGAATGAGGGGAAGCCGATTAGAAGTGTTATAAAATTCATGAGAAGAACCAATCAGAACCTTTTTTCCCCAGGCTCCACTGTGGGGAACGGTGTGTGGGGACTGAGCAACAAAATCAACCGTTTCTGTTGCTCTCTGGTTCTGTGACGTGGGCATTCCGATCTTTCACAAATCAACCTGGTAAGTCTGGCAAATTCTCACACTGATGATAAAACATGAAAAGCTGGACAGGAGCTGGAAAAACAGGACAGGCAGCATCTACGGAGAAAAAGAAAAGGTTTCGGGTCTGGACCCTTCTTCAGATCCTGGAAACAGTCTGCGCTCCCAGAAAAAAATCCACGCGGTCACGGGGAGAACGTACAAACTCTGTAAAGGCAGCACCTGTAGTCAGGATGGAACCCGGGTCGCTGGCACTGCAATGCCCCTGTCCCACTTAGGAAACCTGAACTGAAACCTCTGGAGGACTTTGGCGCCCTCCCTTGTGTTTCCGTGGCAGTTCCCGGAGGTTTTTTGCGTCAGGTTCCTGGAGGTTTTTCAATTTTTTGAAATAATTGCCGGGAAGCGGAAACCACTTCTCGTCCATTAGGGTGACTGACAAAACTTCTGAACCGCACAGAAACCTTGGGGGGGCGAAAAGTATCCAGAGGTTTCCGTTCAGGTTTCCTAAGTGGGACAGGGGCAATAGGCTGCAACCCTACCGCTGCGCCACCGTGCCACACCGATTGTGTTGTTACAATATGGTTTTACCGGATTCGACAATGAATTTCACGGTATCCAGGTGTACGCGACAATGAAGACGCGCTGAACCGTTGAGGTTGGGGAGGAGATAATCCCGTGTGGTGAGAAGATGCCCCCAGCCAGGGTGGGTCCAGCAAGAGGTGGATTCCTGGCGAGGGAGTGTGAGCGGTCTGCGATCAAAGCCACGGCTGCCTGTGCAACCTCCTTGGATGTGAGCGGCGGGCAAGAGGGAACAAGTCTGTGGCCAGGATTGGAGATCCCACGCACGCGAGCTTAACACGAAGGAATTCTACCCTTTCACCATCCGCGGCCTCAGCGGCTCCACACTTTTGAAGACAACTAATCCAGAAATGTGGAAGAAACCACCTATGGGCTTGGTCAGACTTCTTGACGCTTAGGGACTTGACATTGTAAGTAAGTTATTAAATCATTCTCACTTCATTTATTTCTGTACAGTATCATCCTTCGCATAGTTTGTTAATTCACTTCTTCTGCACTAATCTGCACCATCAAAGGAAATGCCATGTTTTTTAGCACTAATCCCTTCAAACCAGTGCCATTGTGTCATTAGGGTGGGCAGCTGATGGATGCAGTTACTGCAGAATGAGTTGAGATTAGACTTTTTTTTTTTTTTAAAGAAGGAACTGCAGATGCTGGAGAATCGAGGGTACACAAAAAGCTGGAGAAACTCAGCGGGTGCAGCAGCATCTGAGGAGCGAAGGAGATAGGCGACGTTTCGGGTCGAGACCCTTCTTCAGATTAGACGGCAGGTTTAAGGATATTTTTCCTTGGCCTCTGAGTGCATTTATTTCCAGTGCATCTTTTCACACTTAAAGGAGTTTCTACAAATGAAAAATCTAGAGATTGTGCATCACAGTGTGTGGATGCAACTGGGATCCCGTTCACAAGGAGAGTGGAGAATCCCATCGGATTGTCCGGGGACTCGATAGTGCGGGACTCACTGATCTGCCGGGTCTCCGAGTCATTGCTCAGTCAGTGTGTACAACCAATCAAAGATGTTCCTCTGTCTGTGTCCCATGACAAATAAACCCTATCCTTTGTCTATTGACTATTGTCTATTGTCCAAATCCAATCAACAATATAGACTGGAGCCCAAACAACGTTTCC
Organism: Okamejei kenojei; assembly: GCA_035221665.1. Taxonomy (NCBI): domain Eukaryota; kingdom Metazoa; phylum Chordata; class Chondrichthyes; order Rajiformes; family Rajidae; genus Okamejei; species Okamejei kenojei. The sequence continues at coordinate 46,002,375 of CM069149.1, read as the reverse complement.
TGGATTTCCTCAGTTTGTGGGGATTTCATCTGCTTGATACATCTTTATCCCCCAGGTGCCCAGTTTTGAATCGGTCCTTTGACAATCTTCCACTATGATCTTTGCACTCTCTATCACTTACTGGAAGTGATTTGGCAAGTTGTCATCATCTCTGGACTTCTCTCGTTTTCATGTTTTTGTGTAAAAGTTGGCTTTCCTATTGTGGGAATAGCTTTGTAACCCAAAGCTACTGTTATAGATTCATACAGAAACAGGCCCTTTGGCCCAACTCGTCCATTCCAACCTAGGCTAGTCTCACTTGCCTGCGTTTGACCTGTATTCCTCCAAATCTTTCCAATCCATGTATCTGTCCTAAAGTCATTTAAATGTTGTTATCATACTGTACCTGCTTCAACTACCTCCTCTGGCAGCCCGTTCCACATATCCACTGTGTGGAAAACATGCCCTTCAGGTTCTTATTAATCCTTTCCCCTCTCACCATGAACCTATGTTTAAGATTCTCCCACCCTGTGGGAAAAAAAAACTGTGCATTCACCCTATTTATCTCCCTCCTGATTTCACACAACACTGCAAGATCATCCTCCTGCACGCCATCTGATGATCACACAAGCTCTCGATCACAGGACATTTGACACAATTCTCCTCTCTGCTGCCACAGCCATCAGTTGACCCAGCCAATGCAAGATAGATTAACTCAAAGATTCCCCAAATATGGTTCAGTTACCCGAGCACGTGAGATACATACATGTACCTTGAGGTCAGTGGCCTGTTGGAGAGGTGTGACTACACTGAGATAGTCACAGCGCAACCACATCTGCAAGTCAACACTGCAACACGACGCAGCTTAGCATCAGCAGCCTCCGCCCGTTCTAATTGTCCATCACAGGTACTACTCGCCGACCTCAGTCACCATCGAATGGATCTCCAGGGAGGCGCTGACTCAAAGAGGCAGCCAGCATCATCAGAGACCCACACCACCCTGGCCACGCTCTCATTTCACTAGTTCTATGTTATTCCACTTTCTCATCCACTCCCTACACACATTAGGGAGCAATTTACAGAGGGGCAAGTAATCTACAAAACTCGCACGTGTCCTGGGGATGTGGGAGGAAACCAGAGCTCCTGGAGGAAACCCACACGGTCACAGGGAGGGAGAACGTGCAAACTCCACACGGACAGCGTCTGAGGTCAGGATCGAATCCTGGTCTCTGGCGTTGTGAGGCAGCGGCCTAACCAGCTCTTGAATTGGTATTGGCAGGAGCAAACCCGACCGACGCAAGCTGGCCAACACGAGTGGCATGAACAGAAGCCGTCGGGTGAATGTGGTATAACAGTAAGGTGCAGAGCTGTGAGGGGAACGGTGAACTCTCTCTCCTACCAGTCACCAGCTCCAGAAACGTTCAGCACCTCCTCTGCTCGGACAGCGATGGCCGGGTAGTGGATTGCCCAGAGCTGACCCGCTGACGTCTGCCACAGAACAGAACAGAACTGAATCAATAACCATAGTGACACTCGGCAACAAGCCCTTAAACTACCCCTAGGGGCAAGGGGGCAGCCGCGACAATCTACACCCATGCAGGACGTCACTGAGAGGAGGTGGTCAGAGGCTGACTGACTCCAGCCAATCCCCCGCTGCTTCCACACTCCCATTCCCACTCCTGATCCGGCATTTCCCTGCCTGGTTCAATGTTACACTGGCATAAGTCGGAAGGGAAAATGCCTCCGCTGTAAGCGTGGCCGAGTAAGGAACAGGAATCCAGGACAAGCAGAAATGTGGAGTGAGCAGGGGGCAGAGTGACAGAGGGGCAACAGCTGAAACATGGAGCGTGTGAGAAACACACAGAGTGGGGGGCAACGTGAACTGGACCCACAGTCAGAGCCGGGGTGATTGGGGCCAATGGAGCGAGCAGGGTGAATGGGGCCCTCGGTGTGAATGGGGCCCGGGTGTGTGAGTGGAAGCGGACTGAGGGGGGCTCTGGAGTGGACAGGACCCAGGGTGAGCGAGCAAGAACCTGGACTGTGAGCGGCCTGGGTCCGTGTCTAGTCTCCACTCTGCATCATTGGCTGATGTCACAGTGAAGTCGGGGAACGCGCTGTGTGAGAGCGTTCCGGGGGTGGGTTTTAGCGCGTCACACAGGGATGCCCGAGAAACATCCGCCAGCCCTCTGGTTACGCTGGAGAGGGGGAGAGGTAAGAGAGGCCGGGCATCTGCCGCTGGCCAGTGAGGGCCCACCCAGGCCTGAGGGCCAAAGCTGACCGGTCGGGGGGTCCAGGGCTGACACTGAGGGTCTTTCCTCGGCTGAAGACAGATGGCTCCATCCTCACTTGTGCTACACAGGAGCACTCCTTCACGCCCCAGGGTGACGATCACACACTGCAGGTGCTTCAGCAGTGGCCGCGACATCTCCAGGGCCACGTCTATGACTCGGTCCAATTCCCGCGGCAGCTCTGCAGGGGAGGAGAGCCGGGTGACAATTCGGCAGGCATCAGGCCGAGGGTAAAAGCATGCACACTGAGACACAGCGCCGTTGCCTCTCACACACTTACACAGCTGCACTGCTGCAGAAAGGCAGCGGCATTCTGTCCCCTGCCCCTGCAACTTGTCCTGCAACTCAGATACAAATGCTCCTCAGAAGCCCGACCCGCTGAGTTACTCCAGCACGCTGTGGTCTACTCAAATCAGCAGTGGGTCCAGTGAGCGCAGCTGGTAGAGCTACTGTTTCACAGTACCAGGACCCCGGGTTCGATCCTGACACCCAGGTGCTAACTGTGTGGAGTTTGCACATTCTCTGTTCCTGTGACCACGTGGGTTTCCAACCCCCCGGGTGTGCTCCGGTTTTCCTCCCGCATTATATAAAGATGTAGTGGTTAAATTTGTAGTTAAATTGGCCCTCTGCAAGTTGTCCCTGGTGCGCATGGGAGGAGGGTGGACAAGTGGACAACATCGGATGTTGAGGAAGGAACTGCAGGCGCTGGTTTTACAGCGCAGGATAGACAAAAAAAAATGCTGGAGTAACTCATCGGACAGACAAGCAATCTCTGGAGAAAAAAGAAGGGGGTCTCGACTCGAAACGTCACCTATTCCTTTTCTCCAGAGATGCTGCCTGACCTGCTGAGTTACTCCAGGATGTTATGTCTATCTTTGGATAACGTAGAACTAGTGATCGTGGGGTACGGTGGGCTGACGGGCCTGTTTCAATGCTGGATCTTTCATTCAAAATGCACTTACACATGGAGTTCAGTTCCCAGTGTAATGGCACATTCAGCATGGTCCATGGATTACCTGCCATCATGTTAATACTCTCATGTTTAGTTTAGAGATACAGCGCAGAAACAGGCCCTTCAGCCCACCGGGTCCGCGCCGACCAGCGATCCCCGCACATTAACACTATCCTACACCCATTAGGGACAATTTTTACATTTACCAAGCCAATTAACCTACAAACCTATACGTCTTTGGAGTGTGGGAGGAAACTGAAGATCTCCTAGAAAACCCACACTGTACAGACAGCACCTGTAGTCGGGATGGAAGCCGGGTCTCCAGCGCTGCATTCGCTGTAAGGCAGCAACTCTACCGCTGCGCCACCGTGACCGCCAGTGCCCAGTCTATGGATTACCTGCCGTTACTGGGAGTCCCAGTGCCTGGTTCATGGCCTGTAGTTCCATCAGGTTGGGGGTTGTGTAGGCAAGGTCTTTCCAGCCATCCGTCTCAAATGGTTTGCGAGCGTTGCCGGGGTCTGTGGGCTCGAACAATACTGCGGAGAAGCCGATGGACAAAGTATGTGAGTGCCTTTCCTTGAATACCTCGTTAGCCTGCAGTGAAATGGTCATCACCCCTCCTGCTACAAGCCTATCCGCACAGAAGCTCAAATCAGCCTTGGAGGAAAGGTCCCGCCCTGCAATGTCACTTACTCATGTTCTCCAGAGATGATGCCTGACCCCTCTGAGTTCTGTGGAGTATTGTATGCAATTTTGGTCTCCAAATTTGAGGAAGGACATTCTTGCTATTGAGGGAGTGCAGCGTAGGTTCACAAGGTTAATTCCCGGGATGGCGGGACTGTCATATGCTGAGAGAATGGAGTGGCTGGGCTTGTATACTCTGGAATTTAGAAGGATGAGGGGGATCTCATTGAAACATATAAGATTATTAAGGGTTTGGACAGGAAACTTGTTCCCAATGTTGGGGGAGTCCAGAACTAGGGGCCACAGTTTAAGAATAAGGGGTAAGCCATTTAGACCAGGGATGACGAAACACTTTTTCTCACAGAGGATTGTGAGTCTGTGGAATTCTGTGCCTCAGAGGGCGATGGAGGGCGGTTCTCTGGATACTTTCAAGAGAGAGCTAGAGAGGGCCCTTGAAGATAGCGGAGTCAGGGGATATGGGGAGAAGGCAGGAACGGGGTACATTGTGGATGATCAGCCATGATCACATTGAATGGTGGTGCTGGCTTGAAGGGCTGAATGGCCTCCTCCTGCACCTATTGTCCAGCACTCTGTGGTCTACTCAAATCAGCATCATTGGTTCTTCAGCCCTGCCTGAGAAAGCTGTGGGTGGAGCCTGTTTGTGCTCAGTGCCCCATTACGCTGCGTTGATCCTAAAGCCAGTGGTGACACGGCAGTGTTCAAAGCAGAGTGCTGGAGTAACTCAGCGGGTCAGGCAGCATCACTGGAGGACATGGATAGGCGATGTTTCAGGTCGGGACCTTTCTTTAGTCCGAGTTACTCCAGTACTTTGGGATGTGCTCGCAATTCCAACATCGGCAGTTCCCTGTGGCTCCATTTTGCATGGCAGTGTTGCACTGGGCCACTGGGATAGCACACAAACATTGACACGAAATGCTGGTTCACAAGTGAGAGGAGTAGAATTAGGCCTTCGGCCCATCGAGCCTACTCCGCCATTCAATCATGGCTGATCTCTGCCTCCCAATCCCATTTTCCTACCATCTCCCCATAACCCTTGACACTCGTTCTAATCAAGAATATCTCTGCCCTAAAAGTATCCACTGACCAATGAGTTCCCCAGATTAACTGCCCTCTGACTAAAGAAGTTCCTCCTCACCTCCTTTCTAAAACAGTGCCCTCTAATTCTGAGACTGTGACCTCTGGTCCTAGACTCTCCCACCAGTGGAAACATCTTCTCCACATCCAATCTATCCAAGCCTTTCACTATTCTGTATTCTATGCCTTTCATTATTCTGTAAGTTTCGATGAGGTCCCCGGTGTTACTCAGCGGGACAGGCAGCCTCTCTGGAGAGCAGGAATGGGTGACGTTTTTGGGTCAGATCCTTCTTGGGGGTCACGCCCCGAAACTTCACCCATTCCTTCTCTCCAGAGATGCTGCCTGCCCGCTGAGTTACTCCAGCATTTTGTGTCCACCTTCGGTGTAAACCAGCATCTGCCGTTCCTTCCTGCACTGGGGCACACAGATTCCTTATCAATATCTCACTGCTCCGTGTAGTCATCAGCTCATCCACAAGGATAGCCACGCTGCTGTGCTTTATCCCGACACACAGACCGCTGCCTGACGCAGTCCGTTACCTGGAATGCCGTGCTCTTTGGCAAAATTGCAGACGTAATTGATGGTCGATGCGGGAATGTTCCCGTCCAGACACACCAGGGAGGCTGACCGGATCTGCTCTTCAAACCTGGAAACCTGACAAATGACAAGCAGCCGAGATGTACACACAGAGACAATCTCGTCGAGGGCGATACCAAGGGGGGGGGGCGCGCGGGAAAGGAATGAAAGGATCGGAATCTCACATCAAGCATTTTAGTCCCACCTGGTACGGGATGGATCACGGGGCCAAGCCCACGGCTCACCCACTGCTCCTGGTTTTAACCCAACCCCGCTGGTGGCAACAAGGTGAATCACGCCACACACCCTCATCATAACTTTCTGCTTCACTGAACAGACCTCACTGCACAGTCAAGCAAGAACAAGGCTGGAGACACAGGAAATTGCAGCATTCAATGTTTGAATTGAAATTTTCCAATTTCAAGTATTCCCGTTCCTTTCCCCCCGCCCCCCCATACACACTATCTTCCACCATCTCCCACTCTGCTCCTTCTCCCCTTTCCCACTCTCATCTGCCATTTTGATTCCCACTTCTCTTTCACCTTCCCTCTCGTTGCCCCTCAAGAGTCAAGAGCATGTTATTGCCACGCGTCCCAGGTAGAACAGACATTCTGAAGCAGCAGCACAACAGGATATGTAAACACAGCAGGGTCTCCACCCGAAACGTCACCCACTCCTTCTCTCCAGAGAAGCTGCCTGTCCCGCTGAGTTACTCCAGCACGTGTCTATATTCAATTTAACCCAGCATCTGTACATCTTTCCTACACACGTTCTCTCCCCTATATCCCTCCCTCCAGCTTTACATTACTCCTCCATGTCTCTCCCTACCTGACACCCTCATCTCCTTTGCACCTCTTCACCACGAGCCAGTCACCCCCCCCCCCCCCCCCCCGTCCTCACCTGTATCCACGCGTCACTTGTCAGCCTTTGTGCCGCCACTACCTCTCTCTTCTAGCTTTCTCTCCCCTGCTCCATCCGTCTGAAGCACGATCTCAACCTGAAACGTCACCTATCCATGTTCTCCGCAGATGCTACCTGATCGGAGCTACTCCGGCACTTTGTGTGTCCCCTGCCAGATGCTGCCTGACCCGCTGTGATCTTCAGCACTTTGTGTTTTGCCCAAGATCCAGGATGGGTCTGTTAAACTCCCACAGGTCAACAACACACACCATATTTGTGTCATTAACTAAGCACTCACTTTGGTCGATTATTTACATAGAACAGCACAGCAAGAGAACAGGCCCTTCGGTCCACAATGTCTGTGCTGAATACCATGCCAAGACCAACACTTCTCTGCCTGCATGTGATCCATGTCCCTCCATTCCCTGCGTGTCCACTTGCCCACGCAAACGTCCCTTACACCCACCTCCCTTTCTATCTGGCTATCAGCAGCTGAAGAGTTCAGGTTTGCAGTGAGAATGAAGGGGTGCAGGTTTTGCTTACATGCTGTGCTGTGATCAACAGGTTGCAGTGTGGGGTCGCGGGGGAGGGGATGCGGTGCGGGGTTGCGGTGGGAGCGAGGCGTGTGGTTTGCTTACATACTGCGCGGTGATCTGCAGGTGAATGTTCATGTCTCCGAGCCCCAGGTTGAGCTCCCCCGTGCGAGCTATCACTGCACAGTACATGGCTGTGCGCTGCTCCCGTAACATCGCCACCCCACTGGTGTCCTGCAAAAAGCAGGCAATTCCTTAATCACAGAGCAGTCTGACACATCTCTACCAAGAGCCGGCAGCAGTCTGGCACATTGCCACCAGTGGGTGAACCTGCTTTGGGAAGTGCTCCCCTGTGGCTAACTTCAACAGCACGCTGGATGTGGGCAGTGACACAGAGCTGACACTGTGGGCAGTGGGCACAAGTGGCCCATCACAAACCCCTCCACTGTGCGTCTTGGGGAGTGAATCATGGGGAAGACACACTGGGTGAAGCATGGGGTAGAGAGGGTGCACGGTGGGTGATGGATGGACGGGACTGGGGTCTCCGACAGCTCCGTGTGAATGAGGGTCACATCGCTGGGCAATTGGCCGCACTTGTAGCCAATGTTTCCTGGTGTAATTCTATTGTAGGGGAGGTGAAAGGTCACACTGCACAGCATGCCTCGCCATTGCGTAACGTCACCCATTCCTTCTCTCCAGAGATGCTGCCGGACTACAGCACACACATACACACACAGCCACCACACACAGCACACACACACACCACCACACTTACAGCACACACATACACACACAGAGCCACCACACTACAGCACACACATACACTTACACACAGAGCCACCGCACTACAGACACACACACCACACACATAGCCACCACACTGAGCACAGAGCCACACTAACAGCACACAGACACACACAGAGCCACCACATTACAGAGCCACCGCACTACATCACACACACACACACACACACACACACACGACACACACACACAGCCACCAGCCACCCCACTACATACACAGAGCACACACACACACAGAGCCACCGCACTACAGAGCACAACATACACACACACACTCACACACACAGAGCCACCACCACACTACACACACAGAGCCACGCGCAAACTACAAGCACACACACACAGAGCCACGCACTACACAGCACACACACACACGACAACACACACCACACACACTACAGCACACACACACACAGACAGCACACACACTACAGCACACACACAGCCACCACACTACAGCACACACACAGCACACACCACACACCGAGCCACCGCACTACACTACAGAGCACCACACAGCCCACACACTACAGCACACACACACACACACACACGAGCCACCACACTACACACACACACACACACACACACAGCCACCGCACTACAGCCACACACACACACACACAGCCACACTACAGGCACACACACACTACAGAGCACCACACTACACTATACACACACACACACACACACACACACAGCCACCACACTACACTACACACACACACACAGAGCCACCGCACTACAGGCACACACACACACACACACAACACCACACTACAACACACACAGGAGCCACCACATACACTACACACACACACACACACACACACACACAGAGCCACCGCACTACAGCACACACACACACTGAGCCACCGCACTACAGCACACACACACAGAGCCACCACACTACACACACACACACACACACACAGAGCACACACACACACCACACACAGCACACTCACACACACAGAGCCACCACACTTACACTACACACACACACACACACAGCCCAGCCCACCACACTACACTATACACACACAGAGCCATCCGCACTACAGTAACAACACTGACACAACACACACAGCACTACACTACAGCACACAGCACACACACAGAGCCACCAACTACACTATACACACACACACACAGAGCCACCGCACTACTGCACACACAGCCACCACACTACACACACACCCACACACACACAGAGCCACCATTGCACTACACTACACACACAGAGCCCACCACACTACATACACACACACAGAGCCAACCGCACTACACTACACACACACAGAGCCCCGCACTACACTATACGACACACAGAGCACAGGCACGCACACACAAACTGAGCCACCACACTACACTACCCACACACACACACACAGGAGCCAGGAGGGATGTTTGCCTGCACGGGGTGGTACACTACACACACGGGGGGGGGGGGATTGAGGGGTGGGGGGGGGGGGGGCAGTGGGTGGGGCGGGGGGTGGGCGGTGGGGAGGTGAGGGGGAGATGGGGGAGAGGGGCACCCGCACGGGGGGGTACCACTACACACACACGCAGAGCCACGCCCACTCACTCCCACACACAGAGCCACCCTACACTACACACACACTCTGTGTCTGTCCACCGCACTACAACACACACTGAGCCACAACACTACACTACACCAACAGAGCCCCGCCACTACACACTACACCACACACAGAGCCACACCACACCGCACTACACACACACACACCCAGTGTGGTGAGCCACCGCACACTCTATAACAGAGCACGCACACATACACCACAGACACCGCAAACACTATATACACACACCACACTACAGCAAACACAGACCACCACATCACTGTACCACACACTACACACCAGCTCACCACACTACACACACAGACCACCCACATACAGTACACACACAGACCACAACACAGTACAGTACACACACACCACACCACACTACACACACTAACACACCACACTACACTACACACACAGACCACAACACAACAGTACACACACACACACACTACAGTACACACACACACACACAACACTACAGTACACACACACTACACTACACACCCAGACCACCACACTAGTTCACACACACACACACACACACACCACACTACACACACACACACACACAGACCACCACACTACAGTTCACACACACACAATACAACATTGCTTTCACGCCACCTGCTGGTGGTTTCAATCCACTGTCCGCCCAGTTTCTCAGTGGAATCTTCCCCAGCCACAAGTGAAGCAGAAGGTAGAGGAAGACTCCTTAACAAACAGGATACTTTCCATCTAACAGACAACCCCGCACAGTCAGATTATTGGAGCCGTACATTGACAGAGGATGCTTACTTTGAGCTAAGTACGTAAGGCAATGGCCTACCATGTGGCAGCAGTAGCGTAGAGTTGCGTCTCCGCTTCTGTCCGCCCCAACGGCGGAGATGGAAAGGCAGCGGATTCATGCCCAGGCGGCTGATGTGTGTGAGGCATTCTGGAGAAGAGATGAACAAGCACACCCGTGTAAATGTACAGCAAACCTTCCTAGCTCCCACGCTGAAACATTACATATGGTATATTATCTATATGTAGCCCAAGAACAGTGCAGCCCAAGAACTTGGACAGAGATATCCAAGACCAACTCTATCCGTCTGCATATCACCCATATCTCTCCATCCCCTGTGTATCCATGTCCCTTACAAAGCCTCTTAAACTCTCTGATCATATCTGGCTCCAGCACCAACACCAGGCTCTCACCACCCTCCTTTAACCAGGCTTCTCCTTTAAACGTTTCCACTCTCACTTCAAGCTATGGCTTCTGGTATTTGACATTTCCACCCTGTTCTGACTGTCCACCCTATATAACTCTCTCATGAGTTTATATACTTCTATCAGGTCTCCCCTCAAGCTCCATCGTTCCAGAGAAAAACAATCCAGTCTGCCCAACCTACTCTCCCTGAAGTCAATACCCCCTAATAACACCGGCCCCTTCTCAAAGCCTCCACATCTTTCCTGTGATGGGGCACCAGAACTGCGTGCAATACTCCCAATGTGGCCGGGCCAATGCCAGTTCAAGCTGTGTCATACTTCCTGACTAGTGCTCATGCCCAAACCAATGAAGTCATTACCAAATCTGTCGACTTGTGTTGCCACTTTCAGGGTGTTTGTTGGACTTGACCCCAAGATCCCTGTGTACATCAGACCTGTTGCTTTTCTGTGGGTATGTGTGTGTGTGTGTGTCTCATTGTCCCAGTCCTGCGCCTATGACCATGTGCTGAAAAGTCCACAATACCAGCCAGGTTTCTGCCAACTCCCCCGATCGACTGGCGCATGGGCTGCTGATTTCGTGGGTCCACCCAACTTGCAGGAGAAACACAGACATGTTTACAAGGTCACACCAATCTCTTGCTCCATGAGGGTGACACCGCGAGAGCCAAGGGGCAGTGGTCTGTGCACGCTATAGTGGCGGCACGGAGGAGGAGCAGCGGTAGAGCTACTGCCTTACAGCGGCAGAGTCCAGGCGCGGTTCAATCCATCTCCAGGTGCTGTCTCTGTACGGAGCAGGAGTTTGCACCTTCTCCCCGTGACCTCCGAGATCTTAGGTTTCCTCCCACACTCCAAAGACGTACAGGTTTGTAGGTTAATTGGCTTTGTATAAGTGTAAATTGTCCCTATTGTGTGTAGGGTAGTGTTTAGGGTGCGGGGATCGCTGGTTGGATTGCTATGTGTGTTGGGACTCAGTGGGCCTGGTGTTAAACTTCACTCACACCGCTCCCTAACCTCATCACAAGATCTGCACCAACACTACCCGAGCTGAGGCTTTGTAAACGAATCCTGAAAACAAGCAGAAGTCAATCATTTGTAGGAAGGAACTGCAGATGCTGGTTTGCACCACAGACAGATACAAAATGCTGGAGTAACACAGCGGGTCAGGCAGCATCTTTGGAGAAATGGAATGGGTGGCGTTTCGGGTCGAGACGTTTCGGGTAGATGCCATAGATGCTGACTGACCCGCCGAGTTACTCCAGCATTTTGTGTCTGTACCAGAAGTAAATCATTCAGTTGGTTGCTCATCAAAGAGCAGAGGATATCTTTGAGTGAAGTGGCCAATATCTATCACTCAAAATACACTGCTGGTGGATTATCAATTTCTGAAAGGGACCATATATTTAAGAACTTAATTTGGCTATAAGCCACGATGAAAAAATGCTAGTTAAATGCTATTTGTTTCTATCTTGCCTTTATTGTTACTCTAAAGAGAATAAGCAATAACACAACATTGAGAATGACACCCTGCCCTTATTCAGTGAGACTGTATCCTGTTCCCCTCTTCACTGTGAGACTGTAATCCTGTTCATCGAGTCAGGCTGTCTCCTGCCTCTCTGCAGCCAGCTAGACTGCCCCAATGATTTAGCCTAAACCTGCACTCCTCTGATGAAATCTCACATGTCCCAGAGAGGATAAACTCTCCAGAGAATTCTAGTGCAGATTAGATAATTTAAAACAGTATGATGAGGGCAGCTATTAATCAAAATTCCATTCACTGAAACGTAATACTTTTATTTGAATTTCCCCAAAGGCAATAGTGCGCTGCATTCAGGTGCTGACCATGTTTTTAATGTGGTGGTGAAGTATTTAGTTTGAGTGAGTGATAGTACTGATGTCAAGTAGCAATATATATAGTCACGTGACGGACCTATATATAGGTCACAAGGTCCATCACATGACTTCCCAGGCAAGTCCCCACACACGGGAATTACCAAACGTGTGGCTCCAACTTGCCACAGAAATCTCACTTTGTTGTCTCAGGGGCAATTTTGCTCGCAGTTGTAGGGCTGTTTTTTTTTTTAAAACACAGAATACAGAGCATTACAGTACAGGCCCTTCAGCCCACAATGTCCATGCCAACACGATGCAAGGCCAACCTTTACTTGCCTGTACTTCATCTATATCCCTCTATTCTCTGCAAATCCACGTGCCTATCCAAACATCTCTTAAACCCACTATCGTATCTGCCTCCACCACCCCAGCAGCGCATTCCAGGCACCCATCACCCGCAGAACTCCTTTAAACTTTGAGCCCCTCTCCAGTCACCTTAAAGCATGCTTTCCTTAGTACACCCCAGGTAAAATATCTGACTATCCACCCTAACTATGCCTCATAATTTTATCTAGTTCAGTTTCCACTGAGTCCACAGCCAACACTTACACTAACCTACACACTTTTTTGACAATTTACTGTTTTACCGGAAGCCAATTAACCTACAAACATGTATGTTTTTAGTAGAGTGGGAGGAAACCAACAACCATTGAAGATAAATCCATGGGTCACGGGAACGTACAAACCCGTACGGACAGCACCCTAGTCAGGCTCGAACCTGGGTCTCTGCCTGCGAAATCATCACCCTCCTACCTGCTCTGCCACTGTGCCGGCCTCTAGATCGGAACTGTTCTTATCAGTCTCCCCGGTAAGCTCTGACTTCCAGAAGAAACTTTGCAGCATATTTTAAATCCTGCACAACCTTTGCTGGTATCTATTAAAAGTTGCTATAGAGCATCTTACTCTGCCATTGAAAATACACAGGTCTCCTCTCTCCACCCATATTAAATATATTGTGGAAGGATGATCGTTATCACAGAATCTCAGCATTATTTTTTAAAAACTATTGTAATCCACAAGTTAAAGAACTAAACTTTAGTAACTAAAGAACTAAAGAAATAAGATCAAATAAGCATTGTAACCACAGTTTTTCATCATGGCTTAAAAAAAACAAAAAAACAAAACTTTAGTGAACAAACTAAACTTTTAAAACTTGAGTCTGAAGAAGGGTCTCGACCCAAACGTTGCCTATTTCCTTCGCTCCATAGATCACGCTTCACACCCTGATTTCTCCAGTATTTTGTCTACCTCCAAACTTTATAAAGATCATTGGTTCAAAATGGAGCTTATTCAACTAAACAGGGTCCGTTTCGTAACTGTCATGTTAACTTACCATCATTTCACTTCTTCCAACTTTACAATGAAATCAATATTGCAAACCGCCAATAAACCACCTGTGGAAAGCAGAAAATACAAAATGGTGAGCTGTTGGGTTAAATGTCCAATGATTGGGATTTCAGAAAAAAAACAAGAATTTGATCTTGGTTTGATAACAGCTGTATATTCTAACTGCTGATTTTTGGACATTTTTATGTGACATAAAAATGTTTATTTTGCAATAACACAAATCAATACCAAATCAGCGGCATAAACCACCCCAAACCTCACATGTTTTAAGTTTTTTTTTGTTCTCCTCTAAGGAAAAACATGAAAAAATAGCTTAATTACCCCCCTTCAAGTGTTTACTTAACTCAAAGAGGCAAAAGTGATGCTGCCACAATATGGAGAACCTGGGTGGGCCGACTAGGCAGAAAAGAATCTTGCGTCAAAACCAGCACTTCCCAACTTCACCAGATGCACTTTAGAAAGCTCCCTGGTCACGAATGCATCATAGCTTTTTTGGCAACAGCTCCGCTAAAGTCGCAAGAAACTGCAGAGAGTTGTGGATGTAGCCCATCCATCACCCGACCGGACCATGATTTGATGGTATTCACCCACATGTTGACACGCACAATTAGAAAGCAAAGAGATAAGGTCACTCACTACAGGCTTAGCCGAAAATGCTCCCTTTTCTGTAAAGAGTGGATGATGGATTGTATTCAGGTCTTCAGCCTGGCCAGTACACGTGCTATCCGACTGCCCACCCATCGCATTGTTCTTTATGAGGAGCAATTGTCTTCGTTGAGTTAAGGATTAAAGGTGAATCAAGGAAATCTATACTCAGGCCCACCGATTCCACACCACCATCGATCGCCTGTTTGCTCCCTGTCCAGTTATCCCGCTTTTTATATCCGCTCCCTACATACTCAGGACAATTTACAGAGGAAAAGGCCAATTAAACCGGACAAAATCCACACGTCTTTGGATGTGGGAAAAACCAGAGCACCGAAGGAACCAGAGCACTGAGTAAACCCACGAGGCCACCGGGACCAAACTCCACACAGGTTTCAACCAAGAGAAGAACGCTTTAAATTGATGGTTTTCGGTACGACCTCTGCTCCCAACACTGTCTGCCAGATGGCAACAGAGGTCGAGAACAATTTAAACTTGTAAACGACAATAGGCTCACTGATTCGCACAGATCCTCTGCATCTTGTATTCTTGTTCAGTTTGAAATAAATCCCGTTTTGTTTAATGACATGTGTACCGAGTACAGTAAAAGCTTTTGTGGCGTGCGAATTCAGTCAGTGCAACAAAGCCTTTCACTGACCACAGTATTAAGAGACAAGCCACGTGAAGGAAATTGGTCAAACGGGAAGAAACTGATGGCCAGGGAAAGTCCTTCCCGGATCACGTAAATCCGTTTCCGAATGAAAGGAGTTACTTCCTTGCCCCGATGCCCTTTATATCCTGGTGAGGAGAAACAAGGAGAGTTACGAGATGTGCATCTCACTGTGCAGTGAATCCAAGCGCGCCCCCCTAGTCCTATACTCCCCATCACCAGGATAATGTCCCTGATGGCGACCTAGTCCATATTTGATAAATGGAGTGGCTGACTTGTAACACTCTGAATTTAGAAAAAAAGGATTGGGAGAGGGATCTATTGAAACATATATATAAGATTATTTAAGGGAATTAGACATGCAGGAGCAGGAAACATGTTTCCGATGTTGGGGGCCGTCCAGAACCAGGGTTAAAGAATCGTTATGTGCCCTACCTCTGCCTCCAGTCACGCCCTGCTGATTGCATGTCAATAACCAGGCTCGATGCTCGCTGATCTTCTGGAATAGGGACAGCGATCAGCACCCCAAAGTCCTGCCAAATACCTGGGCATGGCTGTGGAAATAAAAACAAAAGCTTCACTTCATATCAAGCAATTCGCATTTCTCCTGACATTGAATATATTTATCCACCTTGTGAGATAAGACCCAGTCCCAGGTTATGGAATGACATGGAACACAGTCATATCGATGAGTCCTGCATAACCAAACGGAAGTGTCATACAAATTACAGAAACGTCAGAGCAAAGAACTGCAGATGCTGGTTTATACAAAACCTTTTGTTTTTATTTCCACAGCCAATGCCCAGGTAATTGGCCAGACAGTGGAGTGCTGATCGCTGTCCTATTCCAGAAGAGTAACCAAGCCATCGAGCCTGGTTATTGACAAGTGCTGAGTCGCTCAACTGTAAGGCAGCATCTCTGAAGAACATGATACGTGACGTTTGGAATCGGGACCCTTCTTCAAGTGGAGGCTGAACGGGTCCCGAATCCGAAACATCACCTATCATGTTCTCCATTGGACGTTGCCAGAACCCGCTGAGTACTCCAGCACTTTTCCTTTCCTTTGTAAACCAGCCCATCTGTAAGTTCGTTTGTTTTTAAATTCGATATCTTAGATAACGATATCTTAGACACAGTGTAACACACCATTCTAAACTCAATTAGTCCATGGTTTCCAAACCTGAATCCTCAAATCTCCAAATAATTTCTGGGAGGTGTCTGGTGGAAGTTGACATGCAGAATATGACGGCCAGGTCTGAAGCAGATCTATCAATCAGAAGAGGACTGGCCGGCAAAAATGAAACAAATGCCTTCCCTATTCCAAACAATGTGACATCTTTCAAATAAAGTACTGATTTCTAAAGTCTTATATATAGACTACTGTGTGGAACAGTGTGACTAACACACTTCCAGGGTTGAAGTTGAGGCAGATACTATTGAGGCATTTAAGAGGCCTTAAATAGGCACATGGGATTTGCAGGGAACACAGTGCTTATTGATCAGGTGCCGACAGAGAGATTAGTTTAATGGCATCATATTCGGACATAGACTTTGTGGCCAAAGGGCCTATGCCCTTTTCTTACTAATTCTATGCTCCAAGAGGCTCTATGGTTGCGGAATGTTTGGGTCTTAATGGAAAATTTTAAACAACCTGTGATCAAAATCAATAAGCTCATATAAAAAGTAATCATCGCCATGCAACACAAGTAAAAAAAATTTAACAATTTCTTGACTCTTTCCACTTTGCATTCAGAGTCCCACTAACAGATATGGCATTGCCCAGGGACCCCGACTGTGCCTTTTCAGGTCTAGGTAATGTTCACATTGGCACCTCATACCAACCTCATCTCTGTAATCCGTTGTTCAAGATGTGACCTCTCACTCATTCATTTTGCTGAACACCTTCGCTCAGGTTCCCGCCCTGAACAACCTGATTCTCCCAGTTGCCAAAACACTTTAATTCTGCCTTCCCATTCCTACATAGAACCCCTTTCTGTCCTGGGTCTCCTCCATTGTCCAAGTGGAGGCTAATGCAGATTTTGATTTGAGGGACAGCAACTCACCAAAGTGCCAGGCACAGCGTAAGAGTTGCAGCCTTACAGCACCAGAGACCCGGTTAGATTCGACTATAGGTGCTGTCGCATATGGAGTTTTTGCATATTCCTCCCAGTGAACCGCTGGTTTTGCATCTGGGATCTTCATCTTCCTCCCACCACTCCAATGACGTACAGGATTGTAGTTAATTGGCTTGTATAAATTTGTAAATTTTCCCTAGTGGTGTGTGGACAAGTGCAAGTGTGCGGAATTCACAGGTCGCACGGACCGGTGGGCCGAAGGGCCTGCTTCCGCTGCTGCATCCTAAACGTAAACCTAAACCTCACCAATAAGTTTGGCTGCTTCCCCTCTTCGTCCTTGACGTTGTAAGAGATTGAAAGCCAACTATTTTGGAATAAAAGAAATGCCCGGAGAATTTCACACGTTTCGCCAAATGTGGCCACACAGACTCCGTTGGTCCTCCTAAAGTAATCAAAATAGACATTAGTTTGTCCAACGATAGAGGTGATTCACTACAAGGAGGCGGTCTGAAGAAGGGATCCGTCCCGAAAACGTCACCAGTCCATTTCTCGAGATGCTGCTTACCCCCTGATTACTCCAATCCAGCACTTGGCTCCTTTGGTTACTCCAACCTTTTTTTCTTCCTCCACACTATCTGCCCAGGGCAGGTTCGAGATTGAACTGCGTAGGATAGAACTGCAGATGTTGGTTTAAACTCAAAGGTAGATACAAAATGCTGGAGTATCTCAGCGGGACAGGGGTCAGCATCTCTGGATAGAAGGAAAGGGTGACGTTTCGGGTCGAGACCCCATCTCAAGTTGAACTGCATTCTTCCACGTTCCTCCCCCTACCACCAACATCTAATGTAATTTCATTCCCACCCCTAAGCTCTGAGGAAAGTAACCTTCTAGAAGTTTATTAAAGAACTTGCATTTTTTCTGTACTGTTATGTTCACATGTTTACAGATTAAAACTAACTTCACTTTTAACCAGATCCATCCATCAGAACTATGAAAGAAGGGTCCCTCGACCCGAAACGTCCACCCATTCCTCTCTCCAGAATGCTGGTCTGTCCCGCGAGTTACACATTTTTTTGTGTCTATCTTCAGCAGACCATTAACACCATCTAAGTGTGTTAATGGGACAATGTGCCTTCAGGAATAGTACCAATTATCCAATGTTCGTACCAATATCCAGGATGGATTTGACTCCTGGCTGAAACCAACGCCAAAGATGCGACCCAACTCTGACAGATCGTACTATACTCCGGTGCTGTAAAAATAATAAGAAGGTAACACATTCGTCAGGTCTCGGCCACTTACTCATCGCCAGCCTAAATTTTAATTGTCTCAAGAATTAATACATGAATAAGAATAAATTAATACAGAAGAATGGTCCCGACCCAAATTGTCACCTTTCCATGTTCTCCAGAGATGCCAGCTTGACCGCTGAGTTCTCCATACACTTTGGGTCTTTTGTTAAACAGCATCTGCAGTTCCTCGTGTCCCCTCCACTTAAAGCAGTTTTTCTGCTTTAAATAATTGATGTAACCTCAGGAGGGAGCATAACATTATTTCGTCTCCCAAGTATTACCGAAACGTCACCTATTCCTTTCTCCAGAGATGCTGTCGGTTCTGCTGAGTTACTCCAGCATCTTGTGTCTATTCTTTCTATCACAAATACATACATTGATTACTTCACGGTGCTCCACAGAGTATACTTATACTGCAGATACCCTCCCTTCCGCATATTGGCACTTTACCAACTGTACCAGAATGAGGATTTATGCTTAATCCCCTCCCCACACTGAGTATATCAGTACTTTTCACACAATGTCGCGGACCGATTATAATTCGGTAGTCATACTCTTGCTGGTTACAGTATGTTCATAATGAGGGTCCTGACCCAAAATGTCACTATTCATCTTCTCCAGGAGAATAAGACACAAAATGCTGGAGTGACTCACCGTCAGGCACATCTTAGAGAAAAGAGGAGGTGACATTTCGGGTCGAAGACCCTTTCCTCAGAGCGTTCCGAGAATGCTGTCAGATCTACTTAATTACTCCAGAGCAACTTTGTGGAAATTTTTTTTTGTAAAATTCGGTTATCTGCAGTTTCCTTGCCTCAGTGATCCTCTTTCCTGGATTCAGTAGGTAAGAGGTTTTCAAAAGTTTAAAGAAAACATCAGGCAAGTTTATTACAGAGGGTGTGGGATCTTGCTCGGTGATGGTGGAGGCAGATATGATCAGAGTGTTTAAGGGGCTTTAGGATAGCACAGTGGATATCTGTACTGTAATAATGATCTGACGGATTATTATTCTGAATTTAGCTGTTAAAGGATCTAATTTGAGATAAATCAGTTTGCTATAATACTTTCTCGTATCGAGTGATCCGTACTGTATACTCTCTCCCCAGGCTCTCTTGGATATCCATAAGTGATCGGAGTAGAATTAAGCCCATTTGTCCCATCAAGTCTACCTCCACCATCAATCATGGCTGAATTCTATCGCTCCCTTCCTAACCCCATTCTCTTGCTTCATAGAAACATAGAAACATAGAAATTTAGGTGCAGGAGTAGGCCATTCAGCCCTCGAGCCTGCACCGCCATTCAATAAGATCATGTCTGATCATCCAACTCAGTATCCCGTACCTCCTTCTCTCCATACCCTCTGATCCCTTAGCCACAAGGCCACAACCAACACACATCTTAAATATAGCCAATGAACTGGCCTCAAATACCTAACTTTCGAACCATAACTTCTGACACCTGTAACTAATCAAGAATCTACAATCTCTGCCTTAAAATAATCCCAAGACGGCCTCCATAGAAAACATAGAAAATAGGCCAGGAGTAGGCCATTTCGGCCCCTTCGAGCCTAGCACTGCCATACAATATGATCATGCTGATTCATCCAACTCAGTATCCTTTACTTGCCTTCTCTCCATACCCCTGATTCCCTTAAGCCACAAGGGCTACAATCTAAATCCCTCTATAATATAGGCAATGAACTGCATCAACTACTTCTGTGGCAGAGGATTCCACAGATTCACCACTCTCTGTGTGAAATTTTATTTTATTTTCTCATCACGGTCCTTAAAAGACTTCCCCCTTATCCTTAAAGCTGTCACTCATCTGTGGCAAAGAATTCCACAGATTCACCACAATTGTCCAATACTATCTCTCTATG
>CM069149.1:45899883-45981467 GCA_035221665.1 Okamejei kenojei | reverse complement strand
AATGACCACAGCACCGAATCATACCTCCGAAGGCCCGGCCCCCCCCGCGAAGGACGCCGTCGTGACCACACCGCGTTACTCCCGACCCTCCCTCATGTATATGTTTCCATGTTTTTCTGCAAAGCCCACAACAATACTTACAGTTCAAGCATAATATAAACCAAACATTAAATAACCATAATTAATTGAACACTTTGAAATAATATTAGCCAAGCCAACGCCGAGGAACAAAAGGAGTAGCATGCAGGAATAATAGCAGAAATTTTGAGCAATTCTGCTGTTGTTTTGTCAACACCTTTCAGAACATTGAGCAAGGTTTACGAGGTTGTGGGGGGGTAAGTTATGGTTTTGGTTTGTCCCTTGCTGTCGGCTGTCCTGATTGGTAAACATAGATGATTATCTATGTTAAATTAAACATAGATGAGAACCATAGAAACATAAGAAATTAGGTTCAGGAGTAGTAGGCCATTAAAGCCCTTCGAAGCCGCACCGCAATTCAATATGATCATGGTGATCATCCAAACTCAGTATCGAACCTGCCTTCTCTCCATACCCACTGATCCCCCCCTTAGCCACAAGGGCCACATCTAAACTCCCTCTTAAAATATAGCCAATGAACTGGCTCACTACCCTCTGTGGCAGAGGAGTTCCAGAGATCACCACTCTCTGTGTGAAAAAAGTCTTCTTCTCTCGCGTCTTAAAGGATTTCACCCTTACCTAAGCTGTGGACCCCTTGTCCTGGACTCCAACCATCAGGCACAATCTTCCTGCTCTAGCTGTCCAACCCTTAAGAATTTTGTAAGTTTCATAAGATCCCCTCTTAATTCCTAAATTCTAGGAGAGTTATAAACCTAGTCTATCCAGTCTTTATTCATAAGGACAGTTCTGACATCCCAGGATCAGTTGGTGAACTTCTCTGCACTCCCTCTATGGCACTAATGTCCTTCTCAGATTTGGAGACCAAAATGTATGCGGATATCCAGGTGTGGGCTCACCAAGACCCTGTACACACTGAAGTAGAACTCTGCTCCTATTACTCAAATCCTTTTGCTATGAATGCCAACATACCATTTGCTTCTTCACTGCCTGCTGCACCTGCATGCCTACTTTCATTGACTGGGTACCATGACACAGTCTCGCTGCATCTCCCCTTTCCTATCAGCCACATTTAGTAATAGTTGTTTCCTGTTTTTCCCACCAAAGTGGATATACCTCACATTTATCAACATTATTCCTGCATCTGCCAAACATTTTCCCACTCACCAGTCTATCAAGTCACCTTGCAGTCTCCTAGCATCTCTCACGTAACATGACCCCCAGCTAGTTGTCATCGCAAACTTGGGGATATTGCTCAATTCCCTCTCCAGATCATGTTTATATATATTTATAAGTAGCTGGGGCCAGCACTGAGCCTGCGGTACCCCAATAGTTTACTGCCTGCCTTGTGAAAAGGACCCGTTTTACTCCACTCTTTGGCTTCCTGTTGCCAGCAGTTCTCTATCCACAGCATACTGAACCCTATGCCGTATGCTTTAAGTCGCGCAGATAACAATGGTGTCCCCCCCCTAGTTCTGCATCTGTTTAAGAAGGAACTGGCAGGCAGCAGTGCCCCATCGAGGGTGGACTAAAGTGCTGGAGAAACTCAGCGGGAGGCAGCATTAGGAGGAAGGAATAGGTGACGATTTGCGGTCGAGACTTCCTCCTAGGATGGCTGCTGCACCCGCAGGTTTCCCCACCATTTTTATCTGCAATGGGATTCTGAAACTGATTACTTTGTGGCCACCAATAGAATGATGGAAATTCTTCAGATGTTCCCTCTTGTGCCAAGAATCAGGGTTTATCAGCTCTATCGTGATGGTACTTTCTACAGGACCAGCCTAAGGATAATTCTCACCGAGTTTTTACTTGCAGCACCAGAGAAAAATCGACATTGGTTGCAAGGGTAGGCCGTTCGGCCCTTCTAATCCAGCAGCACCGCCATTAACGTGATATGGCTGGTGTGAAGAAGGGTTTGGGCGAACGTTGCCCATCTCTTCGTCATAGATCCTTGCAGCACGCTTGGTTTCTCCAGCATTTGTGTACCAGAATCAGTACCCGTTCTGCTTTCTCTCCTATTCTGATTGCCACAACACAAAACCAAAACAAAACCACCCCCATGGTGGCCCGTTACCCATTTGGTCCAATTGTTGTTCAACAAACCATTGGTCTAATTTCCCCTCTCCTTTTATTCACCTGTAGCGCTGCAACTTATCCACACCATATTCATCAACCTCCCTCTTATTCTATTTGTCACTATCCCACATCAAGGATAATTTAGTCGTTTGAACAGAGGGAGGTATTTCCAGTCTTGCCTCTTGGTGATGAGTGACTGATTTTAACGTGGCCACTTCCATTGATTAATTGACTGGAAGAACAGCATGGAAACAAGGCCTTGGCCCATCGAGTACTCGCTAACCCGTTCACACTAGTTCCTAGTTATTCCCACTTTCTCATCCACTCTCTCCACACTAGGGGAGCAATTTACAGAGGGCAAATTAACCTGCAAAAACCGCGCGTCTTGGGACGCGGTGTGGAGGCAGGGAAGAAACCGGGGCATCCGGAGAAAACCCAGGCGAAGTCACGGGGAAGAGCGTGCAAACTCCACACAGACAGCACCAGAGGGCAGGATCGAACGTGGGTCTCTTGCGCTTGTGGCAGCGTCTCTTCCACCAATAGATGATGGAAATTCTTCAGATGTTCCCTCTTGTGCCAAGATCAGGTTTATCCAGGTCTATCGTGCCTCAAACTGTGCCTCAAACTGGTCCATAAAATCAGCAGGAGAATAATGTAGACAAAAGTGCTGGGGAAACTCAGCGGGTGCGGCAGCATCTATGGAGCGATGGAAATAGGCAACGTTTCGGGCCGAAACCCCTTTCGTTTCGGCCGAAACGTTGCCTATTTCCTTCAGGTTTCGGCTAAACGTTGCTCTATCTTTGCTCCATAGATGCTGCTGCGCCCGCTGAGTTTCTCCAGCATCTTTTGTCTACCTTCGATTTTCCAGCATCTGCAGTTCCTTCTCAAACAGGAGAATAATGTGGCAGCTCTGGGAGGAACAGGAGTGTTATTCTAACCATTTTCGGTGTGAATCAAATGGGACTGTAAAAGCTTGTTGCGTGCCGTCACTTGTTTCACAACCTTCCTGATTCCCGATTGATTTTAACCGTGCAGGCAGGAGATGGGCGGACAACAGGCCGCTGGTTTACTCTGCCAGCCTGTAGCTCGGTTGCTGCAAGTAGGTACCTGGGCGTTACGCTCCCCGGCTGGTGGGACCGTGGTGCTGGGGCTGTGGCACGTATTCTCCTACAGGACCCTGCGGGATTCACACTGTCAGCGTATGATCGGTAGTGGAGATGGCTTCCTGGGACCTGACCGAGTAGCTGGCAGCCAGCAGCCCCATCCTCACACAGGTGTGGGTCTCCTGCCCCGACAACAGCCCAGCGATGATCCCCGCAGTCAGGCTGGAAAGGCAAGGCCAGAGTTAATGAGCATCTCAAAGAAACTACTCATGTTCTGTGTCATGTGTCAATGGGTTCAGGTTTATTATTGCACGCAAGGACCAGCAGCTGCAAGCTTAAAATAGGACCAAATCAAAGGTACATATAAATGCAGGAAGGAACTGCAGATGCAGATGAGAAAAAAAAATTCACCCAGAGAGTTGTGAATTTGTGGAATTCCCTGCCACAGTGGAGGCCAAGTCACTGGATGGATTTAAGAGAGAGTTGGATAGAGTTCTAGGGGCTAGTGGAGTCAAGGGATATGGGGAGAAGGCAGGCACGGGTTATTGATAGGGGACAATCAGCCATGATCACAATGAATGGCGATGCTGGCTCGAAGGGCCGAATGGCCTCCTCCTGCACCTATTTTCGATGTTTCTATGCTGGTTTAAACCGAAGATAGACACAAAAAGCTGGAGTAACTCAGCGGGTCAGGCAGCATCTCTGGAGAGAAGGAATGCGCGACATTTTGGGTCGAGACCCTTCTTCAGACTGAGAGTCAGGAAAAGGAAAAGGAGAGATGTAGACAGCACATAGAACAAATGGAAGATATGGAAAACTCAACAATAACATTGGAGCATTGTGGGCTCCAGCTTTCCCTGATCGTTGCTTTTCCCATATCTTTCTTTATTCATTCCATGTGCCATCCTATATCTCTCGTTTTCCTTTCCCCTGGCTCTCAGTCTGAAGAAGGGTCTCGACCCAAAACATCACCTATTCCTTTTCTCCAGAGATGCTGCCTGACCCGCTGAGTTAATCTAGCTTTTTGTGTCTATCAAAGGAACATGTTCTTTGTTCATTGAAGCCAATCAGAGGGTCTTTCTGACTGTTTGCTGCCACCATACAGTGACCAGGTATGTTGGCGATTGAGGAATAGTCAAACACATTCATCTAGAGATTAACCATCTCCACAAATGATCAAAGACTTACAAAAAGCTGCAGTAACTCAGCGGGTCAGGCAGCATCTTTGGAGAAAAGGAACAGGTGACATTGTGGGTCGAGACCCTTGATTGCCAGGTGCATGAGGTGGAAGGACATTGTTCAATAGACAATAGGTGCAGTAGGCCATTCGGCCCTTCGAGCCAGCACCGCCGTTCACTGTGATCATCCCCAATCAGTACCCCGCTCCTGCCTTCTCACCATATCCCCTGACTCCGCTATCTTTAAGAGCTCTATCTAACTCTCTCTTGAAAGTATCCAGAGAACCGGCCTGCACCACCTTCTGAGGTAGAGAATTCCACAGACTCACAACTCTCTGGGTGAAAAAGTTTTTGCTCATCTCCGTTCTAAATTGCCTACCCCTTATTCTTAAACTGTGGTCCCTGGTTCAGGACTCCCCCAACATCGGGAACATGTTTCCTGCCTCTAACGTGTCAATCACTTAATAATCTTTTATGTTTCAATAAGATCCCCTCTCATCCTTCTAAATTCCAGAGTGTACAAGCCCAGCCGCTGCATTCTATCAACATATGACAGTCCCTCCATCCCGGGAATTAACCTGGTGAACACACACTGCACTCCCTCAATAGCGAGATATGTCCTTCCTCAAATATGGATACAAATGTTCAGGTACAGACACAGACATGACTTCTCTGCATTTTATCCTTAATTGAGCCATTCCTATATTCAGCCAAAATTAAGCTTATCCAGGAACCAAATGAGGCAGCTATTTCTACATGGATTAAAATTTATACTGCGGAATTAGTAGAATCAAAGGCAAGAGATTTAATTTTTGCCACAGTTTCGTAATTTCTTGCCTCAACATTTTGGGAACCTTCTGATCTTTGCAAGACGGCACAAGGAGCATTGAGAAAGTGGAAAGTATGACATCAGTGTTTGTATAATAATCATATTGCTGCTGCTTCTGTAGTTAGGACGTTAAGATGGGATATTGTATTTAATTTTTAGTATCTTAATGTTTACCAATAAACATAGCAACCAATTCTGATATCGATGAATGAAAGGACTCTTCCCCCCTGAGCCAAGGAATACCTGCTTCCATTTCTCAGCCCATTGCCAGAGAAATCTTCCCCACTGTGAACCTATGGGAAAATGCATCCATTTCCTCACTGAGATGCAACAGCAATGAATACAATGTTATTACGTTTGGCTTCACCTGCTTCTTGACTAAGCTCTTTGGGATCTGGTTCATGGATCGTTGCTAGCCACCAAAACCTTCGTGTTGTTAAGTTCTAGGAGCAGAATGTTTGGTCCATCAAGCCTACTCCAACATTCCATCATGGCTGATCTATCTTTCCCTCTCAACTCCATTCTCCTGCCACCCTCTCCCCACTCACCTTCAGCCTTTGCCACCTAGTTCTAGACTCCGCTAGCCTGGTGAAAGATTCTGCCCGTCTATGCCCTCAGACCTTCTGAACGTTTGGTGGGACATCTCTTGGCCGCCTTCATTCCAGGTGGATTAACCCCAGTCCATCCAATCTCTTCTTATAACTGTAGACTTCCATCCCAGGCAACGTCCTCGTGATTCTTTACTGGACTCTCTCTTCTGCTACCCCATCCTTCCCATTGTGGGGCGACCAGAACTGTGCACAATGGTCATGTGCGGCCTGACCAATGTTTAGTCCAGCAGTAACACAGCATCCCCACCCTGGCACATAATGCCTCAGCCTATGAAGGCAAGTATGCCGGATGCCTGCTCCACCACCCTGCCCACCTGTGCTGTCACTCTCACGCAGCTATGAGCATGCACTCCAAGAACCCTCTGCAATCAGCGCTCCTAAGGCCCCTGGCATTTACTCTCTTCTAACAAAATGTACCCTCCCAAAGAGCATTACCTCTCACTAGTACACAAGTTGAGTACAGGAGCAGGGATGGTTTACTTCAGTTGTACAGGGTCTTGGTGTTGAGACCACACCTGGAGTATTGCGTACAGTTTGGTCTCCAAATCTGAGGAAGGACTTTATTGCCATAGAGGGTGTGCAGAGAAGGTTCACCAGACTTGATTCCTGGGATGTCAGGACTGTCTTTATGAAAGAAAGACTGGATTAGACTCGGTTTATAACTCTCTGGAATTTAGGAGATTGAGAGGGGATCTTATAGAAAAAACTTACAAATTCTTAGGGGGTTGGGACAGGGCTAGATGCAGGAAGATTGTTTCCGATGTTGGGGAAGTCCAGGACAAGGGGGTCACAGCTTAAGGATAGGGGGGAAATCCTTTAAGACGAGATGAGAAAGACTTTTTCACACAGAGAGTGGTGAATCTGTGGAAACTCTCTGCACAGAGGGTAGTTGAGGTCAGTTCATTGGCCATATTTAAGAGTATGTTGGATGTGGCCCTTGTGGATAAGGGGATCAGAGGGTATGGAGAGAAGGCAGGTACGGGATACTGAGTTGGATGATCAGCCATGATCATATTGCATGGCGGTGCAGGCTCGAAGGGCTGAAAGGCCTACTCCTGCACCTAATTTCTATGTTTCTATGTTTTAGTCTGAATTCAATGCCATTTGCCGCTGCCTCCAAGCTGATCCATGTCAAAGATTCATGAGTGATAGCAGATGAATGAGGCCATTCAGCCTACTTAGGTTACTCCATTGGGGTATCCTTCTTCAATATTCACTAGATATATTCAAGAGAGAGTTGGATAGAGCTCTTAGGGCTAACGGAATCAGGGGATATGGGGATAAAGCAGGAACTGGGTACTGATTGTGGATGATCAGCCATGATCATATTGAATGGTGGTGCTGGCTCAAAGAGCCGAATGGCCTACTCCTGCACATATTTTCTATGTTTCTATCTATGCCTCATCCAAGTAATTTAAATGTATTATGAAACACAAAGATCCTGGCACTGATCCTCTTGTTCCTGGTGTGGAAAGGATGGGGGTGTTACGGAGCTAACTATCTGTACATTCACCCACCCCATCAACACAAACCACACATTTATTTAATGAAATAAAAAGCCTTTGCTTTGGCTATTTCTCACAGTTTCCAATGTTTGATTTGACTGATTTGGGAGCCGTGAAAGAAAGATTCTATAAATTCTCTCCATCGTATCTCACAGAATATTAATAAATACGAGATATTTGAGGGCTGAAAACGAGTGTCTGGCCAGCACCGTGAGGAATAAACGGATCACATTCCACTGCGGCTCGGAGGCCATTGATCTCAGATTAATGTGGAAGGATTTAACAAATGCATGCGTAAGTCACTGACTTTCATACTTTTGAAACCACAGGTGTATTAGCTTCCAATGAATGGGTTTGGCGTGGATCGCAGCGCTTAACTAAAAGTGCCGGCTTGACTAGTTGCTGTTGCAGCGAGGACAAAGAGTGGCGAATATTGGCCGTGGTGAGCGAGGAGGCACCGAAACAGGGCTTTGAGGGAAGTGAAGAGGACAAATGTGACAAGGAGGCAGAAGCACACAGAACGCTAGGGGCACGGGGACAAATCCTCCTGCCTCGCTCTACCCCAGGGGCTAACACTCCGTTGTGGAGTCATTCCAACACAGGTCAAGTGTTTAATTCCATTTCACATTAATTGATGGTAATGGCCCTGTCCCACTGTGCGAGTTCATTCAAGAGCTATCCCGAGTTAAAAAAAAATCAAACTCATGGTAAGCGCGTAGAATGAACGTAGCGGGTACGTCGGAGCTCGGGGACGTCTCTTAGCGGCTCGTAACGCTAACGGCAGGTACTGGGGAAACGCAGTAAGTTCGGGAAGACTCGTGAAGATTTTTCAACATGCTGAAAAATGTCCACGAGAGCCCCGAGTACAGACGAGCGGCCATTACCGTAAATCTCTGAGTTCGAATCAGAGCAAACTCGGGAGAACTCTTGGAATGAACTGGTACAGTGGGACAGGGCTTTAAGACTCTACCAGAAAGCTGTAGGAAGGAACTACCGATGCTGGTTTACACTGAAGATAGACACAAAATGCTGGAGTAACTCAGCGGGACAGGCAGCATCTCTGGAGATAATGCATTTCTTCTCTCCAGCGATGCTACCTGTCCCACTGAGTTACTCCAGCATTTTGTGTCTATCTTCGGTGTAAGCCAGCATCTGCAGTTCCTGTAATTACAGTGTTCTATCACCATATGCTGTCTGGATGAGAGGGTTTCAGCTACAGGGAGAGGTTGGATAGACTTAGATTGTTTACTCTGGGACTTCTGGGAATGAGGGGAGACGATAGAAGTGTATAAAATTCATGAGAAGACAATCAGAACCTTTTCTCCCCCAGGCCTCACTGCTGGGGAACGGTGTGTGGGGCTGAGCAACAAATCCAACCTTATCTGTTGCTCTCTGGTTCTGTGACGTGGGCATTCCGATCTTTCACAAATCAACCTGGTAAGTCTGGCAAATTCTCACACTGATGATAAAACATGAAAAGCTGGACAGGATCTCAACAGAAGGCAGCATCTCCGGACGTTTCGGGTCTGGACCCTTCTTCAGATCCTGGAAACAGTCTGCGCTCCCAGAAAAAAATCCACGCGGTCACGGGGAGAACGTACAAACTCTGTAAAGGCAGCACCTGTAGTCAGGATGGAACCCGGGTCGCTGGCGCTGCAATGCCCCTGTCGCACTTAGGAAACCTGAACTGAAACCTATGGAGACTTTGCGCCCCACCCAAGGTTTCCGTGCAGTTCCCGGAGGTTTTTGTCAGGTTCCTGGAGGTTTTTTCATTTTTTTGAAATAATTGCCGGAAGCGGAAACCACTTTCGACCATTAGGGAGACTGACAAAAACTTCTGGGAACCGCACAGAAACCTTGGGTGGGGCGCAAAGTCTCCAGAGGTTTCCGTTCAGGTTTCCTAAGTGGGACAGGGGCAATAGGCTGCAACCCTACCGCTGCGCCACCGTGCCACACCGATTGTGTTGTTACAATATGGTTTTACCGGATTCGACAATGAATTTCACGGTATCCGGGTGTACGCGACAATGAAGACGCGCTGAACCGTTGAGGTTGGGGAGGAGATAATCCCGTGTGGTGAGAAGATGCCCCCAGCCAGGGTGGGTCCAGCAAGAGGTGGATTCCTGGCGAGGGAGTGTGAGCGGTCTGCGATCAAAGCCACGGCTGCCTGTGCAACCTCCTTGGATGTGAGCGGCGGGCAAGAGGGAACAAGTCTGTGGCCAGGATTGGAGATCCCACGCACGCGAGCTTAACACGAAGGAATTCTACCCTTTCACCATCCGCGGCCTCAGCGGCTCCACACGTTTGAAGACAACTAATCCAGAAATGTGGAAGAAAACCACCTATGGCTTGGTCAGACTTCTTGACGCTTAGGACTGACAATGTAAGTAAGTTATTAAATCATTCTCACTTCATTTATTTCTGTACAGTATCATCCTTCGCATAGTTTGTTAATTCACTTCTTCTGCACTAATCTGCACCATCAAAGGAAATGCCATGTTTTTTAGCACTAATCCCTTCAAACCAGTGCCATTGTGTCATTAGGGTGGGCAGCTGATGGATGCAGTTACTGCAGAATGAGGTGAGATTAGACTTTTTTTTTTTTTTAAAGAAGGAACTGCAGATGCTGGAGAATCGAGGGTACACAAAAAGCTGGAGAAACTCAGCGGGTGCAGCAGCATCTGAGGAGCGAAGGAGATAGGCGACGTTTCGGGTCGAGACCCTTCTTCAGATTAGACGGCAGGTTTAAGGATATTTTTCCTTGGCCTCTGAGTGCATTTATTTCCAGTGCATCTTTTCACACTTAAAGGAGTTTCTACAAATGAAAAATCTAGAGATTGTGCATCACAGTGTGTGGATGCAACTGGGATCCCGTTCACAAGGAGAGTGGAGAATCCCATCGGATTGTCCGGGGACTCGATAGTGCGGGACTCACTGATCTGCCGGGTCTCCGAGTCATTGCTCAGTCAGTGTGTACAACCAATCAAAGATGTTCCTCTGTCTGTGTCCCATGACAAATAAACCCTATCCTTTGTCTATTGACTATTGTCTATTGTCCAAATCCAATCAACAATATAGACTGGAGCCCAAATCAACGTTTCCTGGATCTCCTCAGTTTGTGGGGATTTCACTGTTGATACATCTTTCCCGGTGCCCCAGTTTAATCGGTCCTTTGACAATCTTCCACTATGATCTTTGCACTCTCTATCACTTACTGGAAGTGATTTGGCAAGTTGTCATCATCTCTGGACTTCTCTCGTTTTCATGTTTTTGTGTAAAAGTTGGCTTTCCTATTGTGGGAATAGCTTTGTAACCCAAAGCTACTGTTATAGATTCATACAGAAACAGGCCCTTTGGCCCAACTCGTCCATTCCAACCAGGCTAGTCTCACTTGCCTGCGTTTGATCGGTGTTATCGTACTGTACCTGCTTCAACTACCTCCTCTGGCAGCCCGTTCCACATATCCACTGTGTGGAAAACATGCCCTTCAGGTTCTTATTAATCCTTTCCCCTCTCACCATGAACCTATGTTTAAGATTCTCCCACCCTGTGGGAAAAAAAAACTGTGCATTCACCCTATTTATCTCCCTCCTGATTTCACACAACACTGCAAGATCATCCTCCTGCACGCCATCTGATGATCACACAAGCTCTCGATCACAGACATTTGACAATTCTCCTCTCTGCTGCCAACAGCCATCAGTTTGACCAGCAATGGCAAGAGATTAACTCAAAGATTCCCCCAAATATGGTTCAGTTACCCGAGCACGTGAGATACATACATGTACCTTGAGGTCAGTGGCCTGTTGGAGAGGTGTGACTACACTGAGATAGTCACAGCGCAACCACATCTGCAAGTCAACACTGCAACACGACGCAGCATCAGCAGCCTCCGCCCGTTCTAATTGTCCATCACAGGTCCTGACCTCGTCACCATCAAATGGATCTATAGGAGGCGCTGACTCAAAGAGGCAGCCAGCATCATCAGAGACCCACACCACCCTGGCCACGCTCTCATTTCACTAGTTCTATGTTATCCCACTTTCTCATCCTCTCCCTACACATTAGGGAACAATTTACAGAGGGGCAAGTAATCTACAAACTCGCACGTGTCTGGGATGTGGGAGGAAACCAGAGCTCCTGGAGGAAACCCACACGGTCACAGGGAGGGAGAACGTGCAAACTCCACACGGACAGCGTCTGAGGTCAGGATCGAATCCTGGTCTCTGGCGTTGTGAGGCAGCGGCCTAACCAGCTCTTGAATTGGTATTGGCAGGAGCAAACCCGACCGACGCAAGCTGGCCAACACGAGTGGCATGAACAGAAGCCGTCGGGTGAATGTGGTATAACAGTAAGGTGCAGAGCTGTGAGGGGAACGGTGAACTCTCTCTCCTACCAGTCACCAGCTCCAGAAACGTTCAGCACCTCCTCTGCTCGGACAGCGATGGCCGGGTAGTGGATTGCCCAGAGCTGACCCGCTGACGTCTGCCACAGAACAGAACTGAATCAATAACCATAGTCACACTCGGCAACGAGCCCTTAAACTACCCCTAGGGGCAAGGGGGCAGCCGCGACAATCTACACCCATGCAGGACGTCACTGAGAGGAGGTGGTCAGAGGCTGACTGACTCCAGCCAATCCCCCGCTGCTTCCACACTCCCATTCCCACTCCTGATCCGGGGCATTTCCTGCCTGGTGCAATGTTACACTGCATTAAGTCGGAAGGGAAAATGCCTCCACTGTAAGCGTGGCCGAGTAAGGAACAGGAATCCAGGACAAGCAGAAATGTGGAGTGAGCAGGGGGCAGAGTGACAGAGGGGCAACAGCTGAAACATGGAGCGTGTGAGAAACACACAGAGTGGGGGGCAACGTGAACTTGGACCCACAGTCAGAGCCGGGGTGATTGGGGCCAATGGAGCGAGCAGGGTGAATGGGGCCCTCGGGTGAATGGGGCCCGGGGTGAGTGGAAGCGGACTGAAGGGGGCTCTGGAGTGGACAGGACCCAGGGAGAGCGAGCAAGAACCTGGACTGTGAGCGGCCTGGGTCTGTATCTAGTCTCCACTCTGCATCATTGGCTGATGTCACAGTGAAGTCGGGGAACGCGCTGTGTGGAGCGTTACGGGGGTGGGTAGCGCGTCACACAGGGATGCCCGAGAAACATCCGCCAGCCCTCTGGTTACGCTGGAGAGGGGGAGAGGTAAGAGAGGCCGGGCATCTGCCGCTGGCCAGTGAGGGCCCACCCAGGCCTGAGGGCCAAAGCTGACCGGTCGGGGGTCCAGGCTGACCTGAGGGTCTTTCCTCGGCTGAAGACAGATGGCTCCATCCTCACTTGTGCTACACAGGAGCACTCCTTCACGCCCCAGGGTGACGATCACACACTGCAGGTGCTTCAGCAGTGGCCGCGACATCTCCAGGGCCACGTCTATGACTCGGTCCAATTCCCGCGGCAGCTCTGCAGGGGAGGAGAGCCGGGTGACAATTCGGCAGGCATCAGGCCGAGGGTAAAAGCATGCACACTGAGACACAGCGCCGTGCCTCTCACACTACACAGCTGCACTGCTGCAGAAAGGCAGCGGCATTCTGTCCCCTGCCCCTGCAACTTGTCCTGCAACTCAGATACAAATGCTCCTCAGAAGCCCGACCCGCTGAGTTACTCCAGCACGCTGTGGTCTACTCAAATCAGCTGAGGTCCAGTGGCGCAGCTGGTAGAGCTACTGTTTCACAGTACCAGACACCGGTTCGATCCTGACCCCAGGTGCTAACTGTGTGGAGTTTGCACATTCTCCCTGTGACCACGTGGGTTTCCCCCGGGTGCTCCGGTTTCCTCCCGCATTATAAAGATGTGTGGTTAAATTTGTAGTTAAATTGGCCCTCTGCAAGTTGTCCCTGGTGCGCTGGGAGGAGGTGGACAAGTGGACAACATCGGATGTGGAGGAAGGAACTGCAGGCGCTGGTTTACAGCGCAGATAGACAAAAAAAAATGCTGGAGTAACTCATCGGGACAGGCAGCATCTCTGGAGAAAGAAGGGTCTCGACTCGAAACGTAGCCTATTCCTTTTCTCCAGAGATGCTGCCTGACCTGCTGAGTTACTCCAGGATGTTATGTCTATCTTTGGATAACGTAGAACTAGTGATCGCGGGGTACGGTGGGCTGACGGGCCTGTTTCAATGCTGGATCTTTCATTCAAAATGCACTTACACATGGAGTTCAGTTCCCAGTGTAATGGCACATTCAGCATGGTCCATGGATTACCTGCCATTACTGGGAGTGCCATCATGTTAATACTCTCATGTTTAGTTTAGAGATACAGCGCAGAAACAGGCCCTTCAGCCCACCGGGTCCGCGCCGACCAGCGATCCCCGCACATTAACACTATCCTACACCCATTAGGGACAATTTTTACATTTACCAAGCCAATTAACCTACAAACCTATACGTCTTTGGAGTGTGGGAGGAAAACTGAAGATCTCTAGAAAATCCCACACTGTACAGACAGCACTGTAGTCGGGATGGAAGCCGGGTCTCCAGCGCTGCATTCGCTGCAAGGCAGCAACTCTCTGCCGCTGCGTCACCGTGACCGCAGTGCCCAGTCTATGTATTACTGCCGTTACTGGGAGTCCCAGTGCTGGTTCATGGCCTGTAGTTCATCGGTTGGGGGTTGTGTAGGCAAGGTCTTTCCAGCATCCGTCTCAAATGGTTTTGCGAGCGTTGCCGGGGTCTGTGGGCTCGAACAATACTGCGGAGAAGCCGAATGGACAAGTATGTGAGTGCCTTTCCTTGAATACCTCGTTAGCTGCAGTGAAATGGTCATCACCCCTCCTGCTACAAGCCTATCCGCACAGAAGCTCAAATCAGCCTTGGAGGAAAGGTCCCGCCCTGCAATGTCACTTACTCATGTTCTCCAGAGATGATGCCTGACCCCTCTGAGTTCTGTGGAGTATTGTATGCAATTTTGGTCTCCAAATTTGAGGAAGGACATTCTTGCTATTGAGGGAGTGCAGCGTAGGTTCACAAGGTTAATTCCCGGGATGGCGGGACTGTCATATGCTGAGAGAATGGAGTGGCTGGGCTTGTGTACTCTGGAATTTAGAAGGATGAGAGGAGATCTTATTGAAAGATAAGATTATTAAGGGTTTGGACACACTAGAGGCAGGAAACATGTTCCCAATGTTGGGGGAGTCCATAACTAGGGGCCACAGTTAAGAATAAGGGGTAAGCCATATAGACCAGGGATGAGGAAACACTTTTTCTCACAGAGAGTTGTGAGTCTGTGGAATTCTCTGCCTCAGAGGGCGATGGAGGGCGGTTCTCTGGATACTTTCAAGAGAGAGCTAGAGAGGGCCCTTGAAGATAGCGGAGTCAGGGGATATGGGGAGAAGGCAGGAACGGGGTATGATTGTGGATGATCAGCCATGATCACATTGAATGGTGGTGCTGGCTTGAAGGGCTGAATGGCCTCCTCCTGCACCTGTCCAGCACTCTGTGGTCTACTCAAATCAGCATCATTGGTTCTTCAGCCCTGCCTGAGAAAGCTGTGGGTAGAGCCTGTTTGTGCTCGGTGCCCCATTACGCTGCGTTGATCCTAAAGCCAGTGGTGACACGGCAGTGTTCAAAGCAGAGTGCTGGAGTAACTCAGCGGGTCAGGCAGCATCACTGGAGGACATGGATAGGCGATGTTTCAGGTCAATTCCAACATCGGCAGTTCCCTGTGGCTCCATTTTGCATGGCAGTGTTGCACTGGGCCACTGGGATAGCACACAAACATTGACACGAAATGCTGGTTCACAAGTGAGAGGAGTAGAATTAGGCCTTCGGCCCATCGAGCCTACTCCGCCATTCAATCATGGCTGATCTCTGCCTCCCAATCCCATTTTCCTACCATCTCCCCATAACCCTTGACACTCGTTCTAATCAAGAATATCTCTGCCCTAAAAGTATCCACTGACCAATGAGTTCCCCAGATTAACTGCCCTCTGACTAAAGAAGTTCCTCCTCACCTCCTTTCTAAAACAGTGCCCTCTAATTCTGAGACTGTGACCTCTGGTCTAGACTCTCCCACCAGAGGAACATCTTCTCCACATCCAATCTATCCAAGCATTTTCACTATTCTGTATTCTATGCCTTTCATTATTCTGTAAGTTTCGATGAGGTCCCGGTGTTACTCAGCGGGACAGGCAGCCTCTCTGGAGAGCAGGAATGGGTGACGTTTTTGGGTCAGATCCTTCTTGGGGGTCACGCCCCGAAACTTCACCCATTCCTTCTCTCCAGAGATGCTGAATGCCCGCTGAGTTACTCCAGCATTTTGTTGTCCTCTTTGGTGTAAAAACCAGCATCTGCCGTTTCTTCCTGCACTGGGGCCACAGATTCCTTATCAATATCTCACTGCTCCGTGTAGTCATCAGCTCATCCACAAGGATAGCCACGCTGCTGTGCTTTATCCCGACACACAGACCGCTGCCTGACGCAGTCCGTTACCTGGAATGCCGTGCTCTTTGGCAAAATTGCAGACGTAATTGATGGTCGATGCGGGAATGTTCCCGTCCAGACACACCAGGGAGGCTGACCGGATCTGCTCTTCAAACCTGGAAACCTGACAAATGACAAGCAGCCGAGATGTACACACAGAGACAATCTCGTCGAGGGTGATACCAGGGGGGGGGGGGGGGCGCCGCGCGGGAAAGGTGAAAGGATCGGAATCTCACATCAAGCATTTTAGTCCCACCTGGTACGGGATGCATCACGGGGCCAAGCCCACGGCTCACCCACTGCTCCTGGTTTTAACCCAACCCCGCTGGTGGCAACAAGGTGAATCACGCCACACACCCTCATCATAACTTTCTGCTTCACTGAAACAGACCTCACTGCACAGTCAAGCAAGAACAAGGCTGGAGACACAGGAAATTGCAGCATTCAATGTTTGAATTGAAATTTTCCCAATTTCAAAGTATTCCCGTTCTTTCCCCCCCCGCCCCCCCATACACCTACTATCTTCCACCATCTCCCACTCCGCTCCTTCTCCCTTTCCCACTCTCATCTGCCATTTGATTCCCACTTCTTTCACCTTCCCTCTCGTTGCCCCTCAAGAGTCAAGAGCATGTTATTGCCACGCGTCCCAGGTAGAACAATGACATTCTGAAGCAGCAGCACAACAGGATATGTAAACACAGCAGGGTCTCCACCCCGAAACATCACCCACTCTTCTCTCCAGAGAAGCTGCCTGTCCGCTGAGTTACTCCAGCACGTGTCTATATTCAATTTAACCAGCGTCTGTACATCTTTCCTAAACACGTTCTCTCCCCTATATCCCTCCCTCCAGCTTTACGTTTACTCCTCATGTCTCTCCCTACCTGACACCCTCATCTCCTTTGCACCTCTTCACCACGAGCAGTCACCCCCCCCCCCCCCCCGTCCTCACTGTGTCCACGCGTCACTGTGCGCCCACTACCTCTCTCTTCTAGCTTTCTCTCCCCTGCTCCATCGTCTGGAAGCACTATCTCAACCTGAAAACGTCACCTATCCATGTTCTCGCTGATGCTACCTGATCGGAAGCTACTCCGGCACTTTTGTGTGTCCCTGCCAGATGCTGCCTGACCCGCTGTGATCTTCAGCACTTTGTGTTTTGCCCAAGATCCAGGATGGGTCTGTTAAACTCCCACAGGTCAACAACACACACCATATTTGTGTCATTAACTAAGCACTCACTTTGGTCGATTATTTACATAGAACAGCACAGCAAGAGAACAGGCCCTTCGGTCCACAATGTCTGTGCTGAATACCATGCCAAGACCAACACTTCTCTGCCTGCATGTGATCCATGTCCCTCCATTCCCTGCGTGTCCACTTGCCCACGCAAACGTCCCTTACACCCACCTCCCTTTCTATCTGGATCAGCAGCTGAAGAGTCAGGTTGCAGTGAGAATGAAGGGGTGCAGGTTTTGCTTACATGCTGCGCTGTGATCAACAGGTGCAGTGTGGGGTCGCGGGGGAGGGGATGCGGTGCGGGGTTGCGGTGGGAGCGAGGCGTGTGGTTTGCTTACATACTGCGCGGTGATCTGCAGGTGAATGTTCATGTCTCCGAGCCCCAGGTTGAGCTCCCCCGTGCGAGCTATCACTGCACAGTACATGGCTGTGCGCTGCTCCCGTAACATCGCCACCCCACTGGTGTCCTGCAAAAAGCAGGCAATTCCTTAATCACAGAGCAGTCTGACACATCTCTACCAAGAGCCGGCAGCAGTCTGGCACATTGCCACCAGTGGGTGAACCTGCTTTGGGAAGTGCTCCCCTGTGGCTAACTTCAACAGCACGCTGGATGTGGGCAGTGACACAGAGCTGACACTGTGGGCAGTGGGGGGGGGGGGGGGGGGGACACAGTGGCCCATCACAAACCCCTCAACTGTGCGTCTTGGGGAGTGAATCATGGGGAAGACACACTGGGTGAAGCATGGGGTAGAGAGGGTGCACGGTGGGTGATGGATGGACGGGACTGGGGTCTCCGACAGCTCCGTGTGAATGAGGGTCACATCGCTGGGCAATTGGCCGCACTTGTAGCCAATGTTTCCTGGTGTAATTCTATTGTAGGGGAGGTGAAAGGTCACACTGCACAGCATGCCTCGCCATTGCGTAACGTCACCCATTCCTTCTCTCCAGAGATGCTGCCGGACTACAGCACACACATACACACACAGAGCCACCGCACTACAGCACACACACACACACAGAGCCACCGCACTACAGCACACACACACACACACACACACACACAGAGCCACCGCACTACAGCACACACACACACACAGAGCCACCGCACTACAGCACACACACAACACACAGAGCCACCGCACTACAGCACACACACACACACACACAGAGCCACCGCACTACAGCACACACACACACAGCACCACACTACAGCACACACACACACACACACAGAGCCACCGCACTACAGCACACACACACACAGAGCCACCGCACTACAGCACACACACACACACACACACAGAGCCACCGCACTACAGCACACACACACACACACACACAGAGCCACCGCACTACAGCACACACACACACACAGAGCCACCACACTACAGCACACACACACAGAGCCACCACACTACACTATACACACACACACACACACACACCGCAGAGCCAGAACACACAAGCCGCACGCATACCGCACTACAGCACACACACACACCTGAGCCATACCCCACTCTACAGCACACACACACACACACACACTCAGC
This sequence comes from Okamejei kenojei, assembly GCA_035221665.1. Lineage (NCBI taxonomy): Eukaryota > Metazoa > Chordata > Chondrichthyes > Rajiformes > Rajidae > Okamejei > Okamejei kenojei. The sequence goes on along the minus strand of CM069149.1, from coordinate 45,962,819 downwards.
CACCACTATATACAACACACACACACACACACACACACAGAGAGCCACCTCACTACACTATTACACACACACACACACACAGAGCCACCGCACTACAGCAAACACCACACAGCACCACACTCACACACAGCCCACACTACAGCACACACCACACACACAGCACATACAGAGCACACACACCACACACAGATACACACTATACACACACAAACAGCCACCACACTACCTCTACACACCACAGCCACCGCCCTACAGTAACACTATACTTACACACACACAGAGCCACCACACTACACTATACACACACAGAGCCACCGCACTTCACTACAGTAGCTACCACAGTACAGTAACACACACACAGAGCACACCACACTACACTACACACACACAGAGCCACCGCACTACACTATACACATAACACAGGCACTTAAACACTCACACAGTACATAACACTACAACCACACACACACAGAGATCACACACCCGACCACTACACTACACACAACAGACACCGCACTTACACTACACTCACACAGCAGCCACCGCACTACACTCCACACACTGAGCCACGCACACAATACACTACACACAGAGCCACCGCACTACACTACACTACACCGCACACAGTGCCACCGAAACTTACAACCACACACAAGAGCCACCTCACTACACTCACACACAGAGCACCACTACCACACTACCACACTACACCACACACAGAGCCACCGCACTACACTATACACACACAAAGCCACCGCACTACAGTAACACACACACAGAGCCACCCACACCACACTACACACACACACACTGAGCCACAAACACACCACACTGAGCCACACACACACCACACACACACTGAGCCACCGCACTTCTCTATACACAACACACAACAAAGCCACCGAACTACAGTAAAACACACACAGAAGCCACCGCACTCACTACTCACACACAAGAGCCACTACACTATACACATCCACAAAGCCACCGCCACTACACTTCAGTCACAAACACACACACACACACACCTCACTATACACAGACACACCACACTACAGTACACACACACCAACTCACACTACACACACAGACCACCAGACACTACACACACAGACCACCACACTACAGTACACACACACTACACACACAGCCTTCACCACCACACTACACACACAGACCACCACACTACAGTACACACACAGACCACACACACAGACCACAACACTGTACACACACACACCGCACTCACACTACACACACAGTACACACACAGACCACAAAACATACCACAAACACTACAGTCCCCCCCCCCCCCCGTCCCAACACTACACACACACACACCACACTTACACTACACACACAGACCACAACAGTACAGTACACACACACACACTACAGTACACACACACTACATACACACCCAGACCACCACACTACAGTTCACACACACACAATACAACATTGCTTTCATGCCACCTTGCTGGTGTTTCAATCCACTGTCCGCCCAGTTTCTCAGTGGAATCTTCCCCAGCCACAAGTGAAGCAGAAGGTAGAGGAAGACTCCTTAACAAACAGGATACTTTCCATCTAACAGACAACCCCGCACAGTCAGATTATTGGAGCCGTACATTGACAGAGGATGCTTACTTTGAGCTAAGTACGTAAGGCAATGGCCTACCATGTGGCAGCAGTAGCGTAGAGTTGCGTCTCCGCTTCTGTCCGCCCCAACGGCGGAGATGAACAGCGGATTCATGCCCAGGCGGCTGAGGCATTCTGGAGAAGAGATGAACAAGCACACCCGTGTAAATGTACAGCAAACCTTCCTAGCTCCCACGCTGAAACATTACATATGGTATATTATCTATATGTAGCCCAAGAACAGTGCAGCCCAAGAACTTGGACAGAGATATCCAAGACCAACTCTATCCGTCTGCATATCACCCATATCTCTCCATCCCCTGTGTATCCATGTCCCTTACAAAGCCTCTTAAACTCTCTGATCATATCTGGCTCCAGCACCAACACCAGGCTCTCACCACCCTCCTTTAACCAGGCTTCTCCTTTAAACGTTTCCACTCTCACTTCAAGCTATGGCTTCTGGTATTTGACATTTCCACCCTGTTCTGACTGTCCACCCTATATAACTCTCTCATGAGTTTATATACTTCTATCAGGTCTCCCCTCAAGCTCCATCGTTCCAGAGAAAACAATCCAGGTCTGCCCAACCTCTCCCTGAAGTCAATACCCCCTAATAAACCTGCCCCTCTCCAAAGCCTCCACATCTTTCCTGTGATGGGGCACCAGAAACTGCGTGCAATACTCCCAATGTGGCCGGGCCAATGCCAGTTCAAGCTGTGTCATAACTTCCTGACTAGTGCTCATGCCCCAACCAATGAAGTCATTACCAATCTATCGACTTGTGTTGCCACTTTCAGGGTGTTGTGGACTTGACCCCAAGATCCCTGTGTACATCAGACCTGTTGCTTTCTGTGGGTTGTGTGTGTGTGTGTCGTGTGTGCTCCCAGTCCTCTATGACCATGTGCTGAAAAGTCCACATACCAGCCAGGTTTCTGCCAACTCCCCCGATCGACTGGCGCATGTTGCTGCTGTTCGTGGGTCCACCCAACTGCAAGGAGAAACACAGACATGTTTACAAAGGTCACACCAATCTCTTGCTCCATGGGTGACACCGCGCCCAGGGGCAGTGGTCTGTGCACGCTGGCGGCACGGAGGAGGAGCAGCGGTAGAGCTACTGCCTTACAGCGGCAGAGACCCGGGTTCAATCCCAACTCCAGGTGCTGTCTGTACGGAGTTTGCACCTTCTCCCCGTGACCTCCGAGATCTTAGGTTTCCTCCCACACTCCAAAGACGTACAGGTTTGTAGGTTAATTGGCTTTGTATAAGATTTAAACGAGAACTTACCAGTTCGAAGTTTGATCGTTATTTTATGAGGAGTTACGATGAGGGGATTACGTGAAGAACCCGCCTCACGCTGGCAACGGCATACTTCAAAGCAGCGGCATGAAAAACACAGAACACCAAAAGCCGGAGGAGTAACTAGTAAGGCTTCATAAAAAGACTTAGAACTACCATTTGATCATTTATTTTATGAGGGCGGGAGTGGAGGGCACGTAATCCCTCATCGTAACTCCTCATAAATTAACGATCAAACTTCGAAACTGGTAAGTTCTCGTTTAATCTTACTATTTTACTTCGGGAGTCACGTGAGTGACTACGTGAAGATTTTAAAGCTTTCTGTGTTTTTTATGTCGTAGAATCAATCCGTACGACAGTCCGGCTAAGTAAACATATACATGAGCAACCAGACTAATGTTAGATCATTTCACAATTTACTTTTTTAATGGTTTAAAGACCATATAATAAACCCTCCTTATATCTGAGGGAAATGATTACAAGCGATAAAAGATAGAAGTGACTACACAACTGATTATAGCAATTAATAGTAAACAAAGCAGGTGATTATAGTGCTCCCAACACCGCGTGTGCAAAGCTTGTCATAGTGTGAACAGGTTTATTGTAGAACTTTGAAAAAGTTTCTTCTTTACTCCACCCTGCGACTTTTAAAATATGCTCGAGGGGTACGTCCCGCCCCTTCGCCGCGGACGTAGCTGCCGCCTGGTGGAGTGAGATTTGAAACACATCAGTGTCTACTCCCGCTAAAACCAACACCTGTTTCAACCATTTTGAGATAGTTTGAACTGAAGCTTTTGTGTGTGGTTTTTTGTGCGTAACCATTAACGTTTTTTCATTTCCTCGAAGGGTGTCAGTAACTTTAATATATTGGTTCAAATGTTTTAACCACACACAAGTAGGATCAATATGATAAGCTTGAAAGGTTACCTTTGTTCCAGATCTCCCTGGTCTGCTTTGTTTGCTCAGATCGTAAACATAGAACACAACATTATCTGTAGTCACATGCATACAGTCTAAACGCAACATTTGTAAAGTTTGCACTCTTTGAGCTGAGACCAGTGACATTAACATAATTAATTTCAATGTCAATCTTTCCAATGTCAACCCTTCAATTGGAGTCCATTGTCTAAGTAGCGTAAGTACAATGCTCACATCCCAAATCTCTGTGTATCTTGGTTTGGGTGGATTAATTCCTTTCATGAATCTAGATATTAATGGATGCGACCCAATTGATCTCTGATCAGTCATAAGTCCTAAATAGGACGACAAGGCACTGCGTGCAGTGTTAATGGCACTGTAACTTAAATGTTGCTCAAAATGCAAATTGGCAAGGAATTCCAAAACATTTGCAATATTTACAGTATCATAAGAAATATTTGACTGTGTGCAAAAGTCTTCCCATTTCTTAATATGTGTCATATATTGCTTTTGTGTGCTATCTCGCCATGATGCGACTATAACTTCCATAGTTTTGTCCGACAATCCCAGCTCCTGTAGTGGTCTGGTCAAAACCTGCAGATTAATAAATTCATATATGCATACAATGGGGTAAATTTCTTTAGTTACCGGATTAGTCAAGATATCACTACAGTTAGGAATCGACATATATGGTTCTTTAATCATATTCAGCATTTACTGGGAACCAAGGTTGAGTTGGCCAATTTGGAACTACCAACAATCCAGAAGCAGAATCTTGTTCTATTTTCTTCAGGCATCTCTGAATCCAAAGCAAATGGTGGAAAAGCATAAAAGAACATCTTTCCCCAGTGTAATGAAAAAGCATCTACTGCTACTGCATCTGGATCGTGTTCCCAAGACACATAAGTAGGCAATTGATGATTAAGCCTAGATGCAAACAAATCAATTTCTGGCAACCCAAATCGGTTCACAATATTCTTAAATATTGCTGGCTTAAGCATCCATTCCGTATTATCTTTAAAAATCCTGGACCTTTCATCTGCTACCACATTGTCCTTACCTGGAATGTAGCTTGCTGAAATCCATATTTGGCGACCAATACACCATTGCCATATCTCATTGACCAGACAATCACATGATACTGATCTAACTCCCCATGTGATTAATGTATGCAACAGCCGTTTTATTGTCTAACTGTATTAACACATGTAGACCTTGTTTAGCACAACAATATGCTTTAAGTCCATAAAAAGCACCCAATAACTCCAAATAGTTAATACCATAAGCTTGAAGAAACGCTTCTTCTTGAGCTTTCCATCTACCTCCACAACTGGAGGACGAATCTGTAGCCCCCCATCCGAGAGCACTAGCATCCGTTTGTAAAAACCATTTCAGGCTGTTCAATCATGATATTCTTAGCAGCTTGTGGGACGTTTTCAACCCACCATTGTAATTCCAACACGGCTTCTTTTGTTAATTGCATAGGCCTGTCAAAGTGACCTGCCTTCTCTTTAAGAGCCCTTATTTTGTCCCTTTGAAGATTTTGATAATGTAATAGACCAAATTCCACTGCCGGAAATGCTGCTACCAGTTTACCAATGGTTTTCGCCACTTCTCGGATGGAGGGATAAGGTTTGTGAATGAGGTAATTACAAGTCATCAAAATGTCATTGGCCTTCTCTGTTGGCAAAGTAACTAACATAGTCACTGAGTTAATTACAAACCCCAAAAAGTTAATTGTTTGTGCTGGCTGCAGCTGGGACTTAATTGGATGAATCAAGAACCCTAGCTTTTCAAACAAAGCTTTAGTAACTGAATCTGAGTGCTCAGCTGACTCTTGAGTATCATTAATGATCAGAATATCATCCAGATAAGCCATAACAATGTGTTTCTGTGCTCTTAATTGGGCTAAAACTGGTTTCAACAGTTTTGTAAAGAGTCTAGGAGCCGAACTCAATCCATTTGGTAAAGCTTTTTTAAAACTGCCATAATTGTCCCAGCCAATTAAATTTTAAGTACCTCCTGAAGAATTGATGAATTGCTACAGAATAATAGGCATCCTTCAAATCAATCTTAGCCATATAACACCCTGCTGAGATAAGATATTTTTGCAGTACTGAATGTCTCCATCTTAAAATGTTTGTATTCTACAAACTTATTTAGATCTGTAAGGTCCAGAATAATTCTGCAACCACCATCTTTTTTATCTCTTCGAAATATATTAGAGACAAATTGATGCTTATGTTCATAAGTCTTTTCAATTACGCCTTTTCCAGATAATTTGTCAATTTCCACATTAATCTCCATTCTTTCCTCTGCAGAAAACACATAAGCATAAGCAGGTTTATTCTGTACAGGAGGATTAACCCATTCTTTAAAAATAATAATGGCTCCCGAAACTGCTTGTAATACATATCGATCAGAAGTATGTTAAGCCAGGCATTATAAAATTTTTGCAATCTCCCTCCAACTGGAGAGTCATTCACAGTTTCTTTAAGGATATAAGTCTTTAATACCTCTCCGTATGAGCGTGGTGGTCTCCTTCTTCCGAATACAGGGAAGCACTCGCCTGCACAGCACGATAGTATTTTCGTGACAAATTTCTGCCTCTATAACGAAAATCGAAACCCCTTCGGGTCGAAAAAACCCTTCTTTGTCCAAAGACAAAAGGTTTAACATGACTAAAATATTTAGCTTCTTCATCCAACTCTTTCAGCTGTTTCGGCAGATTTTCTCCAAACAAATACCCAGGAGCTTGAACACCACTTTCTTGACACAGGCTTGCAAACCTAGGGTGAAATATGGGCCGAATCGCCATTTTTCCTCATACAATTAATTTCATAGAACGAATTACACAATAAGCCCAAAGTATCCTTTTGAATCTTTTCCATTTCCAGATTCTCCATTTGCCTGCCATAGGCCGTAATGGCAGCAGAAATTAATTTGAGCACCTTTTGAAACTTCACTTCTTGGGCTCTCATACTTGGAGTCATAGACGTCCATATCATCGGATTCACCGTAGGCACTTCCAATGAGGCACAATTTCTTGGAGCTTTATATAATTCTGATGTTTCATTCATCACAGAATTGTGAAGTTGGTGAGATACCATATAATTTATGTTGGCAGCTAGGTTTTCTTCCATAGCCTCACCACTTCCTTCAGGTATAGCAAAATCTTGTGCTATCCCAGGCACCATTAGGCCTTTTCTTTTTACTTTGTGGTGTGCTTTCAAAAGCCATATAACCACCAGCAGGGTCTGCCTTCTGCAGCCCTAAATCAATTGGGATATCACCCCATGAGACTTCTTCCAGCCCAAATCCTGGGTCCGGAGTATCATATTCCCAACTTGGCCCACAGCCATATTCATCATATTCAAACCCCTCAGGGATTTTTTGGGATTCATCTGGGTACTGTGACCCTTGTCTCATAATTGTTTGGAGAACTTTCTCCATATGCTCCATTTTTAGCCACATAGTTTTATTGTCTGGAGGTCTTTCAGTATCAGAGTCATCAGAAACCACGGGCCTCTCAGATTTCTTTTTGCATTTTTTAGGAACATTTTCCTCCGTGGTTATTATTTCTGGAGAATCTGGAAACTCACTATCGGGTAAATCGGCGGCCAACGGTATCGGAACCGGGTTCGCACTAACTTCGCGTCCCGTATTTTTACTTTCACCCCGGGAAGATCTTTTTTACCCGCGAAAACTTCTTTCCCGATTTCTCCATTTTTCTTTAATAATCAGTGCTCAATCAGCACGTTAACGTGGCTCTAAATTTTACTTTTGGTTTCGTTTGCTGGAGCCACCCAGCGTAACCTAAAAAACGCCCCGATCTAGCTGCACTTACCTGCGGGCCGTTCCGACCGCTGCGAGGAGCTGCTCCTTACTGCAGCTCCTCCTTCCGCCGTCAGCGTTGACGTCATGCCGTTGCCAGCGTTGAGGCGGGTTTCTTCACGTAGTCACTCACGTGACTCCGAAGTAAAATTGGCTTTGTATAAGTGTAAATTGTCCCTATTGTGTGTAGGGTAGTGTTAGGGTGCGGGGATCGCTGGTTGGTGCGGACTCAGTGGGCCGAACACTCACACCGCTCCCTAACCTCATCACAAAGTCTGCACCAACTACCCGAGCTGAGGCTTTGTAAACAAATCCTGAAAACAAGCAGAAGGCAATCATTTGTAGGAAGGAACTGCAGATGCTGGTTTGCACCACAGACAGATACAAAAATGCTGGAGTAACACAGCGGGTCAGGCAGCATCTTTGGAGAAATGGAATGGGTGGCGTTTCGGGTCGAGACGTTTCGGGTAGATGCCATAGATGCTGACTGACCCGCTGAGTTACTCCAGCATTTTGTGTCTGTACCAGAAGTAAATCATTCAGTTGGTTGCTCATCAAAGAGCAGAGCATATCTTTGAGTGAAGTGGCCAATATCTATCACTCAAAATACACTGCTGGTGGATTATCAAGTTAATTTCTGAAAGGGACCATATATTTAAGAACTTAATTTGGCTATAAGCCACGATGAAAAAATGCTAGTTAAATGCTATTTGTTTCTATCTTGCCTTTATTGTTACTCTAAAGAGAATAAGCAATAACACAACATTGAGATGACACCCTGCCCTTATTCAGTGAGACTGTATCCTGTTCCCCTCTTCACTGTGGGACTGTATCCTGTTCATCGAGTCAGGCTGTCTCCTGCCTCTCTGCAGCCAGCTAGACTGCCCCAATGATTTAGCCTAAACCTGCACTCCCTCTGATGAAATCTCACATGTCCCAGAGAGGATATAAACTCTCCAGAGAATTCTAGTGCAGATTAGATTAATTTTAAAACAGTTATGATGAGGGCAGCTATTAATCAAAATTCCATTCACTGAAAACGTAGTACTTTTATTTGATTTCCAAAGGCAATAGTGCGCTGCATTCAGGTGCTGACCATGTTTTAATGTGGTGGTGAAGTATTTAGTTTGAGTGAGTGATAGTACTGATGTCAAGTAGCAATATATATAGTCACGTGACGGACCTATATATAGGTCACAAGGTCCATCACATGACTTCCCAGGCAAGTCCCCACACACGGAATTACCAACGTGTGGCTCCAACTTGCCACAGAATTCTCACTTTGTTGTCACGAGCAATTTGCTCGCAGTTGTAGGGCTGTTTTTTTTTTAAAACACAGAATACAGAGCATTACAGCACAGGCCCTTCAGCCCACAATGTCCATGCCAACACGATGCCAAGGCCAACCTTTACTTGCCTGTACTTCATCTATATCCCTCTATTCTCTGCAAATCCACGTGCCTATCCAAACATCTCTTAAACCCACTATCGTATCTGCCTCCACCACCCCCAGCAGCGCATTCCAGGCACCCATCACCCGCAGAACTCCTTTAAACTTTGCCCCTCTCACCTTAATGCTGTTCTTTCTGGTATTACACCCCAAGTAAAATATTCTGACTATCCACCCTATCTATGCCTCATAATTTTATCTAGTTCAGTTTAGTTTAGTTGGCCCACTGAGTCCATGCCGACACTAGCACTATCCGACACACTTTTTGACAATTTACTGTTTTTACCGAAGCCAATTAACCTACAAACCTGTATGTTTTAGGAGTGGGAGGAAACCAGACAACATTGAGAAAATCCATGGGGTCACGGGGAGAACGTACAAACTCCGTACGGACAGCACCCGTAGTCAGGATCGAACCTGGGTCTCTGCCGCTGAAATCATCACCTCTACCGCTCTGCCACTGTGCCGCCTCTAGATCGGAACTGTTCTTATCAGGTCTCCCAGTAAGCTCTGACGTTCCAGAGAAACTTTGCAGATATTTTAATCCTGCACAACCTTTGCTGGTATCTTTAAAAGGTTTGCTATGAGAGCATCTTACTCTGCCATTGAAAATACACAAGTCTCTCCACCCATATTATATATATGTGGAAGGAGATCGATATCACAGTAATCTCAGCATTATTTTTAAAAACTATTGTAATCCGCAAGGGTTAAAGAACTAAACTTTAGTGAACTAAGAACTAAAGAAGATAGAAACAAATAGCATTTAACTTGCATTTTTTCATCATGGCTTAAAAAGAACAAAAAAACTAAACTTTAGTGAACTAAGAACTAAACTTTTAAACTTGTCTGAAGAAGGGTCTCGACCCGAAACGTTGCCTATTTCCTTCGCTCCATAGATGCTGCTTCACCCGCTGAGTTTCTCCAGCATTTTTGTCTACCTCCAAACTTTATAAAGGATCATTGGGTTCAAAGATGGAGCCTTATCCAACTATAACAGGGTCCGTTTGTACTGTCATGTTAACATACCATCATTTCACTTTCTTCCAACTTTACAATGAAATCAATATTGCAACCGCCAATAACCACCTGTGAAAGCAGAAAATACAAAATGGTGAGCAGGTGGGTTAAATGTCATTGATTGATTCAGGAAATAAAAAGAATTTTGATAGGTTTGATAACAGCTGTATTTTCTATACTGCTGTTTTTGACATTTTTATGTGACATAAAATGTTTTGTTGCAATACCACGAATCAATACCAAATCAGCGGCATAAACCACCCCAGAACCTCACATGTTTTAAGTTTTTTTTTGTTCTCTCTATGAAAACAGGAAAAAAGAGCTTAATTTCCCCCCTTCAAGTGGTTTACTTAACTCAAAGAGGCAAAAGTGATGCTGCCAAATTTGGAGATCCCTGGGTGGGTGGGAATGGCAGAAAAGGAAGCTTTGCGTCAGAAACCAGCACTTACCAACTTCACCAGATGCACTGTAGAAAGCTCCCTGTCACGATGCATCATAGCTTGTTTTGGCAACAGCTCCGCTAAAGACTGCAAGAAACTGCAGAGAGTTGTGGATGTAGCCCAGTCCATCACCCAGACCGGACCATGATTTGATGGTATTCACCACAGTGTTGTACACGCACAATTAGAAGCAAAGATGATGAAGGTCACTCACTGGCTTAGCCGGAGCTCCGGCCTTTTCTGTAAAGAGTTGTGATGATGGATTGTATCTGGGTGCTTTCTGCCTGGCCAGTACACATGCTATCCGACTGCCCACCCTCGCATTGTTCTTGATGAGAGCAATGTCTTCGTTGGAGTTAAGGATTAAAGTGGAATCAAGGAAATCTAAACTCGGCCCACCGAGTCCACACCAACCATCGATCGCCTGTTTGCTCCAGTTCAGTTATCCCGCTTTTTATATCCGCTCCCTACATACTCAGGACAATTTACAGAGGGCCAATTAACCGACAAATCCACACGTCTTTGGGATGTGGGAAAAACCAGAGCACCCGAAGGAAACCAGAGCACCTGGAGTAAACCCACGTGGCCACCGTGCCCAAACTCCACACAGGTTTTCACCAGAGGGAAGAACGCGTTTAAATTGATGGGTTTTCGGTACGACCTCTGCTCCCCTCAGCTGTCTGCAGGGATGGCAACAGAGGTCGAGAACAGGATTTAAACTTGTAAACCTACAATTGGCCTCTCTGGATGCGCTCAGTTCCTCTGCTCTCGTATTCTTGTCAGTTTGAAATAAATCCCGTTTTGTTTATTGTCATGTGTACCGAGGTACAGTGAAAAGCTTTTGTGGCGTGCGATTCAGTCAGTGCAACAAAAGCCTTTCACTGCACCACAGTTTAAGGACAAGCCACGTGTAGGAAATTGGTCCAAACGGGAAGGATACTGATGGCCAGGGAAAGTCCTTCCGTGATCTCGTAAATGCGTTCAAGAATGAAAGGAGTTACATCCTTGCCCCGGATGCCTTTATCCCTGGTGGAGGAGAAACAAGGAGAGTTACGAGATGTGCAGCTCACTGTGCAGTGAATCCAAGCGCGCCCCCCTTAGTCCTGATACTCCCATCACCAGGATAATTCCCGGGATGGCGGGACTGTCATATGTTGATAAATGGAGTGGCTGGACTTGTATACTCTGGAATTTAGAAGGATGAGAGGGGATCTTATTGAAACATATAAGATTATTAAGGGATTGGACATGCTGGAGGCAGGAAACATGTTTCCCGATGTTGGGGCAGTCCAGAACCAGGGTTTAAGAATCGTTATGTGGCCTACCTTGCCTCCGTCACGGCCTGCTGGATTGCATTGTCAATAACCAGGCTCGATGCTGCGTGATCTTCTGGAATAGGGACAGCGATCAGCACCCCACTGTCCTGGCCAATTACCTGGGCATTGGCTGTGGAAATAAAAACAAAAGCCTTCACTTCATATCAAGCAATTCGCATTTCTCCTGACATTGATTATATTTATCCACCTTGTATTAAGACCCAGTCACCAGGTATGGATGACATGGGGAACACTGTCATATCGCTGAGTCTGCATAACCAAACGGAAGCGGCATACAAATTACAGAAACGTAGAAGCAAAGAACTGCAGATGCTGGTTTATACTAAAGCTTTTGTTTTTATTTCCACAGCCAATGCCCAGGTAATTGGCCAGGACAGTGGAGTGCTGATCGCTGTCCCTATTCCAGAAGATCACGCAGCATCGAGCCTGGTTATTGACAAGTGCTGGAGTCGCTCAACTTGTAAGGCAGCATCTCTGAAGAACATGGATAGGTGACGTTTTGAGTCGGGACCCTTCTTCAGAGTGGAGGCTGAAGAGGGGTCCTGACCCGAAACATCACCTATCATGTTCTCCAGTGACGTTGCCAGACCCGCTGAGTTACTCCAGCACTTTGTGCCTTTCTTTTGTAAACCAGCATCTGTAGTTCGTTGTTTTTAAGATTCGATATCTTAGATACGATATCTTAGACACGTGGTACACACCATTCTAAACTCATTAAGTCCATGGTTTCCAAACCTGAATCCTCAATCTCCAAATAATTTCTGGGGAGGTGTCTGTGGAAGTTGACTTGCAGAATAAGACGGCCAGGTTCTGAGCAGATCTATCAATCAAGAGAGAGGACTGGCCGCAAAAATGAAACAGAATGCCTTCCCTTCCAAACAATGTGACATCTTCAAATAAAGTACTGATTCTAAAGTCTTATATATAGACTACTGTGTGAACAGTGGGTGACTAACACACTGCCAGGGTTGGAGGTTGAGGCAGATACTATTGAGGCATTTAAGAGGCTCTTAAATAGGCACATGGATTTGCTGGGAACACAGGGATTATTGATCAGGTGCCGACAGAGGAGATTAGTTTAAGGGCATCATATTCGGCATAGACTTTGTGGGCCGAAGGGCCTATGCCTGTTCTGTACTATTCTATGCTCCAATGGTTCTATGGTTTGCGGGTTTTGGTCTTAATGGAAATATTTAAACAACTGTGATCAAAATCAATAAGTTCATATATATGTAATCATCTGCCATGGCAACACAAGCATTTCTCGACTCTTTCTCTTTGCATTCAGATGTCCACTAACAGAATGGCATTGCCCAGGGACCCCGACTGTCCTTTCAGGTCAGGTAGATGTTCACTTGCACCTCCTCCAACCTCATCTGCTGTATCCGTTGTTCAAGATGTGGACTCTCACACATCGGCGAGACCAAGCGCAGACTGGGCGATCATTTTGCTGAACACCTTCGCTCAGTCCGCCTGAACCAACCTGATCTCCCAGTTGCCAAACACTTTAATTCTCCTTCCCATTCCTACATAGACCTTTCTGTCCTGGGTCTCCTCCATTGTCAGAGTGAGGCTAAATGCAAATTTGAGGGACAGCATCTCACCATAGTGGCACAGCGGTAGAGTTGCTGCCTTACAGCACCAGAGACCCGGGTTAGACCCTGACTATAGGTGCTGTCCATATGGAGTTTGCATATTCTCCCAGTGACCGCGGGGGTTTTCTCTTGGATCTTCATCTTCCTCCCACACTCCAATGACGTACAGGTTTGTAGGTTAATTGGCTTGGTATAATTGTAAATTTTCCCTAGTGTGTGTAGGACAGTGCAAGTGTGCGGGATTCACTGGTCGGCACGGACTCGGTGGGCCGAAGGGCCTGCTTCCGCTCTGCATCCTAAACTAAACTAAACCTCACCAATAAGTTTGGCTGCTTCCTCTTCGTCCGTGACGTTGTAAGGAGATTGAAAGCCACTTTTTGGAAGAAAGAATGCCGGGAATTCACACGTTTCGCCAAATGTGGCCACACAGACTCCGTTGGTCTCCTAAAGTAATCAAAATAGGACATTAGTTTGTCCACGATGAGAGTGATTCACTACAAGGAGGAGGTCTGAAGAAGGGATCCGTCCCGAAACGTCACCAGTCCATGCTCTCGGGAGATGCTGCCTTGCCCGCTGAGTTACTCCAGCACTTTGCGTCCTTTGGTTTACTCCAACTTTTTTTCTTCCTCCAGCACTAGCTGCCCAGGGCAGGTTCAGATTGAACTGCGTAGGAAAGAACTGCAGATGCTGGTTTAACTCAAAGGTAGATACAAAATGCTGGAGTATCTCAGCGGGACAGGCAGCATCTCTGGATAGAAGGAAAGGGTGACGTTTCGGGTCGAGACCCTTCTTCAGATTGAACTGCATTCTTCCACGTTCCCCCACCACCCAACGATCCTAATGTAATTTCATTCCCAACCCTAGCTCTGAGGAAAGTACCTTCTAGAAGTTTATTAAAGATACTTGCATTTTTTTCTGTACTGTTATTGTTCACTGTTACGATTAAAACAAACTTCACTTTTACCAGGATCCATCCATCAGAACTCTGAAGAAGGGTCTCGACCCGAAACGTCACCCATTCCTTCTCTCCAGAGATGCTGTCTGTCCCGCTGAGTTACTCCAGTTTTTTTGTGTCTATCTTCAGCAGACCATTAACACCATCTAAGTTGGTGTTAATGGGACAATGTGCCTTCAGGAATATTACCAAGTATTCCAATGTTCGTCCAATATCCAGGATGGATTTGACTCCGGCTGAAACCACGGCCATAGGAGTGCGACCCAACTCTGTCAGATCCGTACTGATATCCAGTGCTGTAAAAATAATAAGAAGGTAACAGCATTCGTCAGGTCTCGGCCACTTACTTCATCGCCAGCCTAAATTTTAATGTGTCTCAAGAATTAATACATGAATAAGAATAAATTAATACAGAAGAATGGTCCCGACCCAAATTGTCACCTTTCCATGTTCTCCAGAGATGCTGCTTGACCGCTGAGTTACTCCAACACTTTGGGTCTTTTTTGTTAAACAGCATCTGCAGATCCTCGTGTCTCCACTTAATGCAGTTTTTCTGCTTTAAATATTGATGTATCTCAGAGGGAGCATAACAGTTATTTCTGTCTCAAGTATTACTCGAAACGTCACCTATTCCTTTTCTCCAGAGATGCTGTCTGATCTGCTGAGTTACTCCAGCATCTTGTGTCTATTTTCTTTCACAAAATACATACATTGATACTGTCACATGCTCCACAGAGTATACTTATACTGCAATACCCTTCCCTTCCGCATATTGGCACTTTACCACTGTCCCAGAATGAGGATTTATGCTGTAATCCCCTCCCCATCACTGAGTATATCAGTACTTTGCACACAATGTCCTGGACCGATTATATTGGTAGTCATACTCTTGCTGGTTACAGTATGTTCATAATGAAGGGTCCTGACCCAAAATGTCACTATTCATCTTCTCCAGGAGATAGACACAAAATGCTGGAGTGACTCAGCCGGTCAGGCAGCATCTGTGGAGAAAAGGAGGAGGTGACATTTCGGGTCGAGACCCTTCCTCAGGCGTTCCGAGATGCTGTCAGATCTACTTAATTACTCCAGCACTTTGTGGATTTTTTTTTGTAAATCGGTATCTGCAGTTCCTTGCCTCAGTGATCCTCTTTCCTGGATTCAGTAAGGTAAGAGGTTCAAAGTTTAAAGGAGAAACATCAGGCAAGTTTATTACAGAGGGTGGTGGGAGCTTGCTGGTGATGGTGGAGGCAGATATGATCAGAGTGTTTAAGGGGCTTTAGGATAGGCACATGGATATCTGTACTGTAATATGCTCTGACGGATTATTATTCTGAATTTGTGCTGTTAAAGGATCTAATTTGAGATAAATCAGTTGCAATACTTTCTCTGTATCGAGTGCATCCGTACTGTAATACTCTCTCCCCAGGCTCTCTTGGATAGTCATAAGTGATCGGAGTAGAATTAGGCCATTTGGCCCATCAAGTCTACTCCACCATTCAATCATGGCTGATCTATCGCTCCCTCCTAACCCCATTCTCTTGCCTTCGCACCATAACTTCTGACACCTGTACTAATCAAGAATCTATCAATCTCTGCCTTAAAAATATCCATTGACGGCCTCCATAGAAACATAGAAAATAGGCGCAGGAGTAGGCCATTCGGCCCTTCGAGCCTGCACTGCCATTCAATATGATCATGGCTGATCATCCAACTCAGTATCCTGTACTTGCCTTCTCTCCATATCCCTGATCCCTTTAGCCACAAGGGCTACATCTAAATCCCTCTTAAATATAGGCAATGAACTGGCATCAACTACCTTCTGTGGCAGAGGATTCCACAGATTCACCACTCTCTGTGTGAAATTTTATTTTATTTTCTCATCTCGGTCCTAAAAGACTTCCCCCTTATCCTTAAAGCTGTCACTTCTGTGGCAAAGAATTCCACAGATTCACCACAATTGTCCCACTTGGACGGCTCGTATCTGTACCATAACATGTCACCCAATTAATCTCTCATTATACTCGAGCACAGGCCTGGGATATTTGGGAAAGGTCTCACAAAGCTCTTACTGTTTTGTCCATCGCGATGGACTCCCCCGATGCCGCCAGTCACGAGTACAGGAATGCCGACCTTGTGGGCCGCTACCATCGTAGCGGAAACAGTCGTGCCGCCGGACAGGCCCTGCCAGAGAATAATTCAATCAGTCCGCCTCCTCCGCTTTAACATTTTAACAACTCAAAAAGATGCAAAACAGTTGGCATAAAATACAAACACTGGGAAAAAAATTTCTATGCATGTTTTTGCGACGAATACACAGTTTTCTGCTCATTTGTATGAGACAACAGCCTCCATGATAATTCTCAGCACCAATGCGCTGCTCCTATGCCCCTTACTACAACTCCCTATACACTCACAACATGCAGTGCAAGTGTGTGTACACTCCACTTACAGGTCTGCAGTGGACACTGTCGTAGTGGGCTGGATCTCCAACAATGATGAGACAGAATGCAGGAGGGAGAGAGCGAGCTTGGTAACATTGGTGTCAAAATAACATCTTGATTTCTCTAACTTCAAGTAACCCCTGCATTCCCTCTCTCCCCCACCCAAGTCGCACCAGCTTCTCGTTCTCGCCTAGCAAACAGCCAACAATGGCCTGTTTCCTTTATCATCGTTTACTTTGTTTGCATATCTTTCAATCATTTGTTTGATATCTCTCTACATCACCGTCTATATCTCTTATTTCCTTTCCCCCCCCCGCCCCCCAACTCTCAGTCTGAAGACCCAAAACGACACCCATTCTTTCTCTCCAGAGATGCTGCCTGTCCCGCTGAGTTACTCCAACATTTTGTGTCCAACCTCTCCCTCAACGTCATCAAGATGAAGGAGCTAGTTATTGACTCCAGGAAGCGGAGTGGTGTCCACTCCCTAGTCAGCATCGATGGTGCTGAGGTGGAGATGGTCGACAGCTCTCATAAGCTGAGGATGTAGTCCTGATCTCCCAATCCACCTCAATCCACCCTTGCAATTTGTTTTAGTCTGCACTTTCTCTGTAGCTGTACCAATGTAACACTATATTCTGCATGCTGCATGTTTTGTTACAGC
The DNA here is from genome assembly GCA_035221665.1 of Okamejei kenojei. Lineage (NCBI taxonomy): Eukaryota > Metazoa > Chordata > Chondrichthyes > Rajiformes > Rajidae > Okamejei > Okamejei kenojei. The sequence goes on along the minus strand of CM069149.1, from coordinate 45,945,234 downwards.
TACATGCTGTAGTTGTGTAGGGCTTGGTTGTAATCATGTATGGAGTGATCTGCCGGGATAGTACGCAAACAAACTTTCTCACTGTATCCCGCCACATGCTCTTCCACCACTGCATGGAAGACATTTATATTCATTTTTAGTTTTAGTTTTTTTTTGTTTCAGAGATACAGCTCAATAACACTACCCTAGGGACAACTTATACTTACACCAAGCCAATTAACCTACAAACCCGCAAGTTTTTGGAGTGTGGGAGGAAACCGAAGTTCTCGGAGAAAACCCACGCGGTCACGGGGAGAACGTACAAACCCCGTACATGCAGCACCCGTAGTCGGGATGGAACCCGGGTCTCTGGTGCTGCAAGCGCTGTAAGGCAGCAACTCTACCGCTGCGCCACCGTGCTCTCACCTTGCTAAGAACGTAGGGAAGGTCCCTGCGAGATATTTTCACAGTTTCCTTGCTCTCTGCCAGGTACTCCAGGTCACTCTCCGACAGTCCCACGTGCACCTGGCCTTTGACGATGCCAACTGTTGCAGGAACTGCACCGTGCTCCATTACTATCTGTTCAACCTCCTTAGCCGTGCTGGAACAGATCAGGGAAGCCTTGGATCAAACTATGGTAGATGTTAATTTCAATGAGCCTGCACTAGGGCAGCAGTTTTGAACAGAAGCCAATTAACCTACCAACCTGCACGTCTTTGGAATGTGGGAGGAATCCAGCGCACGCAGAGAAAAACCCTCGCGGTCACAGGGAGAACATGCAAACTCCGTACGGACAGCACCCATGGTCAGGATCGAACCCGGGTCAATGGCGCTGTAAGGCAGCAACTCTGCTGCTGTGTCACTGTGCCACCCTGTTCCATCCGCTTATAATAACTGACGGCCCCATGGCAGAAGCGTCCACGTCGCGGGGCTGGAGACTGGAAGCATCCCGAGCTAATTCTGCTACCACCGCCATCTATTGCAACAAGTGATGGCTCCCACTGGAATGGGAGCCGGAAGCTCGCGTCCTTTTCAGGACGGACGATGACAGCGAGGCCAACAGTTGAAACATGGAAGATGGACACGAAAGAAGAAGAATAATAACTGACTTACATCTACTACATTTTTATCAGATAGGATTTCCCAAAATCTTTACTGGAAATATAGGATTACTTTCTGTAAATCATTATTTTTCAGACCAACCATGAAGAAATTATCTTTCGATATTAGCCCAAGGCACAAACCCTTCCGCTCAGTAACCTCGTAACCACAACAATCAGTGTTCATATTTCACTAAAGGTGTTTTAATTCTTGGCAGGAGTTGGCTTTTACAGATGGACGATTCTCCTTGTGGGAGAGTTTGGGTTGTACTGTGTCCATGAACACCATTGCCTTTTCAGACTCCCCAATCTAGCACCTTCACACAATCCAAGCATAGACCAGGCGACTGTGTCGAACAACACTTGAGCTCAGTCCACCAGAGCCTGTGGGATCTCCCCCGCTGCTAACCGTTTTAAACCCCCTCCCCATACCATCCTTTCAGTCCTGGGCCTCCTCCATTGCCAGAGTGAGGCCACACACAAACTGGAGGAACAGCACCTCGTATTCTTCACGAGCAGCTTGCAGCCCAATGGTGTGATCAATGAATTTGCCAATTTTAAGTCAGACCTCCCTGCCCCCTACCACTCCCTATTACCCCTCTTCCCCTCCCCACCCCCCGTCCCCTTCCACCTATATCCTTCAATTTGGCTTTTCATTTCATTCCTCTTATCGTATCCTTTTACATCTCCAGCCTTTGTTACTTGCTCCACCCATCTGCCAATCTACTCCCCCCTCACCTTCATCCACCTATCACTTGCCAGACTTTGTCCCACCCCCACTTATCTTTCAGCTTTCTCTCCCCCACCCCTTTGTGTTTTGCTCAACATTCCAGCATCTGCAGTCCTTTGTGTCTCTGTCTCACCATCCACGTACGTCAGGTTTTGAGGATAGGGCATGCCATGTGTGATGATGGTGCTCTCCAAAGCCACCACCGCCTTCTGACTGGCAATTGCTTTCGACACGTCTGGGTGCAGCTTAAGGAGTCCATCTGCAACAAGCAAACAGCAAGCATTTATTCTTCATTCACAGTATTTGGTTCAGTGTCATTTAGACCATTCCCCTCACGCAACAGAAGGCAGCTCCCAAGCCCACTATGATCAGCCCCCACTCTCTAGAGATGGCCACAGATGATCCACGAAGCTCATATGCCAATGCTAACAGCTGAGAATTACGACTTGCCGAACAATTACAACTTACAGAAAGCATTTAAACAGATATATGGATAGGAAAGGTTTAGAAGGATATGAACCAATTGCAGGCAGATGAGTAAAGCCTAAAATGCCAACTTGGTCAGCATGGACAAGGTGGGCTGAAGGGCCTTTCAATGCTGTATAGATAGATCTATGACTAAGTTTTTTCAGGATCCATTTTGTGATTCACAAAAGCAACGACCACAAATAGCCTTTTGTGTAAAAAGAAGCAAAACTGCTCTCCTTAAAATGCGTTAGCACATCCAGACACCAGAGAATAAACTACGTAAATTAAGGGATCTACGAGATTTTAAGGTCTTATTCATGTGAGTGGGGGGAAAGGTCAAGTCTAGGTCGTCAAATCTAGCAAGGGTTGGTCTTGGATCGGCACACATTCCTTTTGTCTCCCAAATCTATTTCGTATTTAACACATAATTTTCCCCTTGTACGTTATAAAGATAGAGGTGGTCTTGGAGGAAAGGATGCTCCTCAAACTGTGGAGCAGCTCACGCACTCCATGACACACTAGTCAACCTGAGGAGTACCTTCAAGGGCCTGTCCCACTTGGGCATTATTTGCGCGTCATTTACGCATCACGACGTACGTATGGCGTCCATTACGCGCCCATGGCGTGTGGTGAGATTCTCAAAATCCTCATGCGCCACCTGCGTGACATGCAAATGACGCCCAAGTGGGTTCCACCAAGATGCAGCACAGAACGCCACAGGAGATCCTTCTTCCCTGTGGCTATCAAACTGTACGACTCCTCCCCTTTCTGTCGTGGAGGACTACGACTCCCCTTCCCTTCCCAAATCTTTGCACGTCCCCAATCCTTTCCACTGGTCACTTTAATTTAATGTTTACTATATCTTGTGTTTTATGACTGTTGGCAGATCAGTTTCCCTCCTGGGATAAATAAAGTTCTATCATATCGTAACTTAAAAAATAATTAGGCTTGAGAGTGAAAAAGCACATCAGAGTAAAATTGCACAGGCAATGAAGCTAAATGAAGTTGTCGAGAGTCATCCTGCCCAGAATTGGGGCAGTGTTCGGTGTAATTCGCTGGAGGGATTTAAGGGCCTGTCCCACTTAGGCTATTTTTAGGCGACTGGACCCCCCTTCGACGTAAAATTTGAAATAGAATTGTTACTTTAACAACAACAACAAAAAAAAACAAGTCAGCACCGGCGACAACTACGACAGCACCTACATCAGGAGAAGTTAAGCTATGCCCAATGGCGTCAAACCCACTGTTGCCGACTATCTCAGATAAATGTTCAACATGTTGAAAATCCAGCCCTCACTTATCTTTCAGCTTTCTCTCCCCCACCCCCTCCCACTACAATCAGTCTGAAGAAGGGTCCAGACCCTAAATGTCTCCTGTCCATTCCAGCCACAGATACTGCCTGATTCGCTGAGTTCCTCCAGCACTTTGTCTTTTGCTCAACATTCCAGCATCTGCAGTTCTTTGTGTCTCTGTCTCACCATCCACGTACGGCGACCAGATAAACGCCACGACGCTTTGGGCGACTGCGACAAGTCACGACCATACAGACCCCGGCGACCATGTGGAGACAGCCTAATCGCCTAAAAAAATCGCCTAAGTGGGTCAGGCCCTTTACTGTGCAGCAAACCTACTCACGTTGTACGGTGCCCTTGAGAATATTGCCCCATCTTGAACAATAAAATGTAGGAACTGCAGATGCTAGTTTAAACCGAAGATAGACACAAAAAGCTGGAGTAACTCAGCATATCTGGAGAGAAGGAATGGGTGACGTTTTGGGTCGAGACCCTTCTTCAGACGATAAAATGTTTGATTATCATAATTAGAATTGAGAGAAAAAAGACTGCAAAATACTGAATGCCAAAGCAAACGTAAAAAAAAAGGATTGAATAGAATACTAAAATAAAAGGAATATAGAATTCATGGGGTGGAACCAAGGAACTGCAGATGCTCGTTTGCAAGAAAAAACCCCAAAGTGCTGGAGTAACTCAGCGGGTCACGCAGCATCTCTGTAGGACATGGATAGGTGACGTTTTGGGACAGAAGTCAAAGGCACAGACAGGAAACATAGCTACAGGGAAAGTGAGGAGTTGGTTTGGAATTTTTACCCACAAACCACAGTTGGTGCAGGGCCACATGGTAACTTTAAATCTCCAGCTAATATATTTGGTTGGTCAAAATATTGCAGGAGGTATCAAGGGTTATATGGAGAAGGCAGGAGAATGGGGTTAGGAGGGAGAGATAGATCAGCCATGATTGAATGGTGGAGTAGACTTGATGGGCTGAATAGCCTAATTCCGCTCCAATCACTTATGACCTCATGGAAAGGCAGGCAGATGGAGGTACATTACAGATACTCCATGATCACAGTGACTGGCAGTCGGTTCATGGGGCTATATTGACTTTGCCTGATCCCATTCCTTGAGTTCAAGTGAGGTAAATTTAACTGGAGAGGAAGAATTATGCGGAGAAAACTGCAAACAAACCATGGAGAAGTCTTCGGGCAATGGCCCGGCCCCATTCCATGTGCAAGGCATGTGGAAAGAGGGAAATGTGACTCCACATTCTCCGGTGAAGACAGACACTGAAGGGGAAACAAAATCAAAGCAGTGGTCATTATCTCACTCAATCCTTGACTTAAAGCAATTTAAACAACATTGATATATCTAAGGACAGGAGGCATCACCAGTGATATCCAATTTTTCTCTGGAACTGTTCTGCTACAAATTTGAAAAAAACTATCTTCTGCATTTGTCTCTTCCCTCCACCACTTGTATTTGTGTTTAGCTTGATTATACCCATCTGTAGTAAGATTTGACTTAAGTGGAAAGCGCAGAAACCAAAGGTCAGTATCTCAGTCCAGGTTGGTCTCGGAGGAGGATCTACTATTATCTGGTATAATCACCCCACTCATTTGAATCTCTTTGCCATTGGAAAAAAAAGATTACTTTTAGGAAGATGAGGAGAAATTTCTTAAGTCAGAGAGTGGTGACTGTGGAATTCTTTGCCACAGAAGGCTGCGGAGGTGTAGTCTGTGGATATTTTTAAGGCAGAGATAGGTAGATTCTTGATTAGTACGGATGTCAGAAGTTATGGGGGGAAGGCAGGAGAATGAGGTTAGGAGGGAGAGATAGATCAGCTATGATTAAATGGCGGAGTAGACTTGATTAGGCCGAATGGCCTAATTCTACTTTATTCCATATGACCTTATTTCTAACCGCACTATCTTTCTCTTCACTCTACTGTTAGTATTTATGTTTGGCTTGATAGTATTAAAGAATAGCAATAACAGATTTGAGTGGGTGTGAGGTAAACAAAAAGGTTTTCCTCTCACACTCCACACACAGGGCCTGGAGCCCAGACACCACCCTGGGGCCTGTATATCTCCCTGGGGCCTGGCATATACCACCCCATCGCACCTTGGGGCCCAGACACCACCCTGGGGCCTGGATCCCTCCCTGGAGCTCGAACACCACCCTGGGAACCAGCACATACCACCCCATAACATCCTGCAGCCCGGATCCCTCCCTGGGACCTGGCACATGCCGCCTCCTCACGGGCTGGGGCCCGGACACACCACTCCCTCACACTCTGGCCCCTGTGGGCCTGGGCACCAACCCGCGCCACCCCCAGGCCTCGGCTCCACCCCGGGCCCAGGACACCAGCCCACCCCGGGCCCGGGACACCAGCCCACCCCGGGCCCAGCACCTGTTTTCCCCCCACATCCCGGGCCCGGGCATGGGCTCCACCCAGGGCCCAGCAGCCGCCTCTCCCTCACTCCTCACACACACACCCCCCGTCCTCCACTCCCTGCGGCCCGTCGTGCCTGGGACTAGCCCACTCCACGCGGCCGCCACTGTTTCAAGCCCGGCCCGGCGAGCAGGTCGGCCCTGGAGCGGGGACGCTAACACGGGCCGTCGCCGGGTGTGGGACCCCCTCCCCGTGTCCAGCCCACCTTTACAAAGCGCTGCCCCACCACACCACACTTTTACCTCTTTAATGCCTCGCCAAATGCATGCTGTGCACTTTGACCCGCCACGACTTTGCCCCTCTCAACCCCCTCCCCGGCCCTGCAGTGTGGACAGTGTCTGCAGCAGAGGTCCTTGACCCATGGTGTGTGTGTACCAGCTGTCCAAGCCATGCTTCACATCATGTGTCCTTGAATTAACCATGTAAAAGCCAATTCCACCCGGTGGCGCCGTCAGACAGCATCTGTGCATGTGTCTGCATCAAATATACCAGAGGAGCCCTCGTATCTATGGTCTGGGTGGGTGTGTGTGTGTGTATATATATATATATATATATCTGGAGACAGAAACTCATGACAGCAGCCCACGTTTCTGCAGCTTGTTAAAGGTCCGAATCGAATCAATCCGTTTAAATATAAATAACCACCCTCAAGGTTTCTTCACACGTCGTTGACTCGGCAGAACTTGAACAAAGTTGGTGAAGCCATTAACATTACCATGGACCGACCCTTCGCAGTAAGTTGGCATTTTGAACATGAAACAAAGTAAACTCCATGCATCAGTGTTGCAGCTGCGTGCTTTAAAAATTGGATGGAATATGATAATGAAGCATATTTTGTTTGGGACTTTTTGTCTCCCAAAATATGAACATGTTAACAATTTAGATGTGGCTACGTTGGCATATGGTGTACAGAATCCTTTTCAGTTGTCATTGAAATTTAATTGAGTTGACATTGAGTCTCATTTTCAAATAGCTGTCTTTAGCTGCTGAGTTTTTTAAAAGTCTAGTTTTATTATTGAAAAGATTTGTAAAACATTAAAGTTTTTTTGTCGTACAACTAGCAGCAATCCATTAAAGCTATTTGTCTTAAAAAAAAGACGGCAGCCCCCCACATACCATCTGGGGGGCAACTGAGGAGACTGCTCACGACCATACAGGCGACACCTCGACAACCGTGTGGCGACACGCTAGTTGCCTGTAGTCGCCTAAAGAAATAGCCTAAGGCCCTGTCTCACGGCGGGAGTTGACCCACGAGGTACCCCGAGTGAAAGACTCGTGGCTGTGTACGAGACTTCAAGTTTATGATCAAGTGTGTAACCGAGTTCCCACGGGTATGTCATTGCTGCGATGCTCCAACTTCCTCTCCCGAGTTACCAAGTTCTCTCCCGTTACTCTTGAGCCAACCGTGAATGAAGGTATGTTTTAATAAAGCAACAATGTTAAAATACATCTCCATCCTGTGGCTTTGAGTTATTTCAGCGCGGCCGCATCAATTGATATGACCCACAAAGGGAAAAATGCGCACCCTCCACCAACCAACAACGTGGTAAGTGCATTTCTTGGTGCTTTATGTTTTTAAATACTGTATTTCCCGGGGTGGGGGGGAGAGCTCAGTTCATAATATTTGGGGAGTCTGGCGTTGTGAAGGAGGGGATTGGGGTCAGTAACCACTTGCCACGCTCCGGTCTGAGTGCAGGTAGATGGGACTAGGTGACAGTAAACGGCACGGAGTAAAAGGGTAGAGATGGCCTGTTTCCGTGCTGTCATTGCTATGTGGTTTTATTGTGGCCGGGAGTGAATTAGCTTGGGTGGCTGCCGCAGCGCTCAGGACTGGCCGCCACTGCTCGGGTGACTGACTTTGAGCGGCGCCGGGACCCGACAGCAGAGAGAGAGAGACACACACACACACACACACACACACACACACACACACACACACACACACACACACACACACACACACACACACACACACACACACACACACACACACACACACACACACACACACACACACACACACACACACACACACACACACACACACACAGCAGAACTGGCCGCCACTTCAGAGGAAGGAAGCAGCTGGGTGACTGACATTGAGCGGCCGCCGGGACCCGACAGCAGAACACACACACCAGATACACACACACACACACAGATGCACACAGACAGCAGGACTGGCCGCCACTTCAGAGGAAGGAAGCAGCTCGGGTGACTGACATTGAGCGGCCGCCGGGACCCGACACACACACAGATTTAAAACACTCACACACACACACAGCACACACACACACACACACACACACACACACACACACACACACACACACACACATGTGGCGTTTCTGCTCGGGACCCTTCTTCAGACAATCCAATGTCCCATAATATATTCTTTAAATATTAAGGTTTCTGTTGAAAGTGTGGTGCCATGGTTACGGGTGGGCGGAAGGAAGATGATGAGGTCTGGTACAGGTTTACTTTGTTTTCAGTAATCAGGCCTCCGTGTTGGCCGATGTCTGGTTGATCGAGCGTTTCATACAGTTGCGAGCGAGCGAGGTCCATATATTGGAGCAAGGAACGCGAAGCCTCTGAGGGTTCATTGTTCCCATGGTTTGGATTGCTCCCAGGAGAGCGGGCACAAAGACAAATTTAGGCATTTTTCTGTGGAAGGGGGAGGGCAGTATAGAATCGAAAGCATTGTAACAGCAGCACTCTCCCCAACACGAAACACAGCGCAGCGTAAACAATTAAACAGCTTTCACTTTTAAAAGCAAAGACACACGTTAAATTACACGGCCCCAAGAAATCGCCTCTCAATTGCTTCGGGGTTGGAATTGAAATATATATTAATATATATAATATGTATATACATATTGTACTACAAATACATATATATATATTATATATACTGCAATTGTGAGAGTGGTGAATCTGTGGAATTATCTGCTACAGAAGGTAGTTGAGGCCAGTTCATTGGCTATGTTTAAGAGGGAGTTAGATGTGACCGTTGTGGCTAAAGGGATCAGAGGGTATGGAGAGAAGGCAGGTACAGGATACTGAGTTGGATGAGTTGATCACATTGAATGCATCGAAGGGCTGAATTGCGATGAGTTTCTATATTGAATAGGCAATATAGGTAGGCAAAGGCAGGGCTCGATAGGTGGTGTGCGCGCCACTGAATACTTTCTATCCAGTGTCTCCGCTGGAAATTGCAATGCATACGCGTTTGATATTTAGACAACTTAATTTTATTTTCCAATTTTGCATTTTTAGTTTGTTCCACACATTTAATTAGTTTTAATCCCTCCAGAAAAAACCTGGAAGTGGAGATGGTTCTCATACATAAAGCCCAAGAGATGGCTTCTTGATTCTAACGAGTGTTTGGGAAAAATAGACACAAAAAGCTGGAGTAACTCACGGGACAGGCAGCATCTCTGGAGAGAAGGGATGGGTGACGTTTCGGGTTGAGACCCTTCTTCGGACTGGTGTTTGGGAAACGTGGATTAGGTTTGTTTTCGGGGGGCGAGGGGGGGAATACATTCGCCTTTTTCTCTGAATTCAGGAATGAATGCATGTTGACACACATAACACAGAGAAGGGGGGATCGCTGCGTTTAGGTCTGAGGAGAAGGAAGCCAAGAAGTTCTCGATTTTCCCTGGGGATAGTTTCACTTTTTTTGCATTTTTCCTTCTCTCCTGCCGCCTGTCCCGCTGAGTTACTCCTGCTTTTTGTGTCAAAGTCGTCTTGTTCAATCTCATTTCATTGCAACTTTCAGCTCTGGATACCCCGCGTTGATCCGCGCGTATTTCAGCATTTATATTTTCTCAAGCCTCTTTACTCCCGGAGCCACATGTAACTTAACCCACATGTAATTCCTCCAGCATTTTGTGACTATCTTTGGTTCAGTCCCTTTAAGATTATAAAAAGGTTCCCACGATAGACTCACGAGACACTAAGGTAAACGCAAGGACCATTACGTTATTGCAACGAGTTTAAATGTTTCCATTTTTAACTTGAACAGTTAATTTGACTCGTGGAAAAAATCAAACATGTTTGATTTTTTTTTCACGAGTTAACAAGTTTCCCGAGTACCTGCCGTTAGCGCCACGAGTGGACAAGTTGAACGCGCGAGTGCCGACGTTGCCGCTACGTTCATCGTACGTGATCACCACGAGTGAAAACTCGGGGTCACTCCTGGGCCAACTCGCACTGTGAGACAGGGGTTTTAGTGGGACAGGCCTTAAGGAATCCTAATTTTGTGGCAATTTTTTAACCAGTGTATCAATTGAAACGGGGTACATGTTGTGAGGTAAATGAAACTTTCACTACTTGTAATTTACTTAACTTTATTTAAGCTTTAAGCAACTTATTTCTTTAATACATTACTCGGAAACGTCTGGCAAACATGGCTGATTCCGCAGGCATTTCCCACCCGAAATACTTTGCACATGCGCACACTCCAGGAATGTCCTGTGCATGCGCACTCTCTAGAAGAACACATTCGCACATGCGCCCACTTCATTCTCCCCTCCTATTTATAAGTTGAGACGGTCAGGAGGTTTAATACATCTTGATGACCGTCGCAGAACTGGAGCTTCAGGAGGTAATGGCGTTTCAATAGCTGGTGGTAGATATATTGCTTGGTCATCAACTTCACTCATATTGTTATTTAGATTTACAATTTTAGAATTTCTTATAGAAGTTTCCATAGGGGATGCTGGAAGTGTTGGAGGAAGTTCGCGATTAGTGTATCAAGAAGTGATGGAGCTGATGGAGAAGACGGACATGGTGCAAGGTCACGAAGTGAGACAGTTGACTGGCGTCCATCCTGATACTCGATAGTTGCATAAGAAGGGTTGACGTCAGTCAGTTCAACTTCATCAAAAAGGCTCGTTCTTATTTGTTCGGACATAACGAAGAAGCAACACGGTCCCATGGCTAGTCAACCATGATGGCAGAGAAGTACCACTAGAAGAACGCCGTTTGAAGTTAAAGAACCGCTCATGTGGAGTAGTATTGGTAGCAGTTGACAGTAGAGATTGATGGAGTGTAATGCATCTGGTAGAACACATTCCCAATGCTGACCTGGTATGTCATTTGACTTTAAAGCCAGTTTCACTGCTTTCTAAATGATTCCGTTATACCTCTCAACCTGACCATTTCCAATAGGATGATATGGTGTTGTTTTACACACCATTTCCTTAGAAATAGGATGAATGGGTTGCCCCTAATCAGATTGTATGTAACTTGGAAATCCACAGAAAGAAACAGTTGATCTAAAACATTTGATAACCATAACAGCTGACATGTTTGGACAAGGAAAAGCAAATGGGAACCTCGAATATTCGTCAAACTAAGGTAAGTATATAAACATTTCGATAGGAGGATGGTAAAGGCCCTTTTCAAGTCAATACTCAAACGTTCCATAGGTTGAGTAGCTTTGATCAATCTTCCTTCTTCAGGACGAAGAATCTTGGTTTTAATTCAGCACAGATTCTATATGAAGCACACGCCATTTTCACATCTTGTGTAGAGAAAGGTAAGTTTTTGGAACGAACATAGTGTAACAAACGAGTGACTCCAGGATGACACAGCCCATTGTGAAGATCAGTGAGTGCAGAAGAATGAACAGAGGCACAGAATGCTCGGGTTAATGTATCCGGAGCAACATTTATCCTTACCAGGGCGGTACTCAATTGAATAACTATATGCAGATAATTCAATCCTCCATTCATGAATTTTACTGTTCTTAATCTTCGTTCGTTTTCGATTATCCAGCATGAAAGCTACTGAACTGATCTGTTATCAAAGTGAAGTGCTGGCGAGCAAGGAAATGACTCCATTTTCTCACTGCTTCAATAATTACTGTAGCTTCCTTTTCGACAGGTGGGTAGTGCAATTCACTACTTGGAGAGTACGAGACATGAAAGCCACTGGTCGTCCTCCTTGATTTAATGTTGCTGATACTGCTAAATCAAAGGCATCACGTTCAACAACAAAGGGGAGATCCTCATCGACGGCGTGTAATGTCGCAGATTTCCAATTGTTTCTTTAAGAAGTAAAAGCACCAATTGCTGTAGAGTCAAGGGGGAAAGGTTTTTGCTCTAATCAAAGGCTGAATTTTGTCAGAAAAATTTGGTATCCATTTTGCATAGTATGCAAACATCCCAAGGACCCTTCATAGAGAGTTTAATGTAACTGGAACAGGTATCTCTCGGAGTCTTTCTGGATCAGGCTTGATTATATCATTTCCAACCCAATAACCAAGAATATTAATTGATGACACTGATGTTATTGACAGCCTCATTTAATGTTAGATTTTTAGAATGTACAACATCTAAAAAACCATTGTACATTTTCATTATGTTCAGCTTGGTCTTTTTCCTGCAATAGTTATATTATCAAGATAAGGGAAAGTATCTTTAAGGTTTTCCTGTTCAACAAGTTTGTCCATCTCTCTCTGAAAAACAGCCACACCATTAGTTACACCAAAAGGAATTCTCAGTAGTGATATAATTTCCCATTTGCTTCAAACGTTAGTGTATTTCTTCTCTTGATTCCTTCAAAAGGAATTTGGTAGTAAGCACTTTTAAAGTCAAAAGTAGAGGAATATCTTATACTTAGCTAATGTATTGATAATCTCTTCTATTCGAGGTAGTGGATATGCATCAAGGTCTGTGAACTGGTTTATAGTTTGAGAGTAATCAATGCAGAGTCTTTCCCTATGTCTCTCCAAGGGGTCCTTAACCACGACCAACTTGGTGCCCTCCAAGGGGAAGAGCTGGGTTCTATGATTACCTTCTCGTAAAAGATTAGTTACTTCTGTGTTGATAAGGTTCCTGTCATCTTTACCAAAGTGTCTCGATTTTGAGCAATAGGCTTGCACTTGGAGGATAAATTTAGTGAATAATGAAGGACATTCAACAGATGCAGCAGAAACACCACACATATACTGGTGGCTTTGACAATACAAGGTCAGGCATAGATCCTTCATACATTATTTGAAGTTTGATCTGTGCAGTTTCTGGAAATCCTGACCTAGAATTATATCGCTACACAAATTTTTCAAACTACCTAGACATACAGATTTATAGCTAGTTTTGTTCAGAATAAAGTCTACAATACAAGATCCTATAATTTGAGTGTTGAGAGTTGTCAGAGCCATCGAGATTTCCTTATTTGAAGGAATTATGGTTAGATTTTAGTTGAGACACAAACTTGTTCACTTATAAAAACTTTCTGAACTGTCAGAATCAAGTATTACATTAAGTGTATATGGCCATTAATGGATACCGTTGTAGCTGCAAGCATGAGGACAAAGCTCTGAGGAAATGCAGCTGTAATTGCACATAAAGAAGGCTATACATGGCAGCAGTCACCATTTTTGTAGTTGCTTTGGACTTGCATACTCTAGAATAATGTCCCTTCTTGCCACAACTATTACAAGTTGCCTCTCGAGCAGGGCATATCTCTCTCTTATGAATATTACTCCTGCAAAAGTAACAGTTCCTTTTTGAATAATTATATGCTGCAGCAAGGGCACCTTTATCTGTAGAAGATTGTTTCAGCTTGCTCCATATTTGTACTTGGGTGAGATTTGTTTGTAGTAGTTACAGCAGAATACACATTAGATGAGCCATAAGCATCTGGATTTTCTGAGCCAAGTCCAAAGAGTAAGCTTGATTGTAAGCTGACTGTAAATCCAAGGTTTTGTGTTCTAATAGTCTCTGTCGTATTAAAGGCGATGCCAAACCATTGATAAAAGAGTCTCGAATAACTTCCTGTCGATATTGATCAGCCGTAACTGCTTTGAAGGCACAGTCTTTACTAAGTCTTTGAAGTTCTTGTAAAAAATTCATCAAGTGACTCACCAGGTTTTTGTTTCCGAGTAGCAAGGAGGTGTCGAGCGAATATCACGTTGGGTGTCTTAACGAAGAGTCTGCTTAGTACATCAATAGCAGAATCATAAGTTGTACATTCCTCTATGTACTCGTATACATCAGAAGAGACGAAGCTTATTAATGTCTTAAGCCTGTCTGGTGCATCGTTGCCACACTCCTCAAAGAGGTTATTTAGTATACGAAGCCAGTGTTTCCAATTCTTTGCAGCAGCAGCTGAGTTGGGATCCAGATCCAAGCGTTGGGGTTTCAATAGTTTCTCCATCCCAAGTCGGACTTGTAAGATAAGTTGCTTAAATTGTTGTGAGGTAAATGAAACTTTCACTACTTGTAATTTAATTAACTTTATTTAAGCTTTAAGCAACTTATTTCTTTAATCCATTACTCAGAAACATCTGGCAAACATGGCTGATTCCGCAGGCCTTTCCCGCCCGAAATACTTTGCACATGCGCACGCCCCGGGAATGTCCTGCGCATGCGCACTCTCTAGAAGAACCCTGCACATGTGCCCACTTCAGTACACAAAAGGCTGGAGAAACTCAGCGGGTGCAGCAGTATCTAAGAAGCGAAGGAGATAGGCGACGTTTCGGGTCGAGAGCCTTCTTCAGACTGGTCATGGATCAATTTTCAACCAGTGTATCAATTGAAACACACTACTGTCATGGTAGCACTGATAAATGTATCATACTACTGTAAATGTAAATAAAATACATAAGTTGTTTCTCTACCATTAAGTTTTCCCGTTTATTTTATTTTTACTTCACTCACTTTAATTTATTGAAATACATCTGTAAATTAAATCTTGACAGTATACATTAGTTTAAACCACCAGTTTTGTATTTATATTTTTAATTCAAGGGAGTTGTAGTCAGGAATACAAGTGAAATTAATGGATTTTCTTACAAAACAACTTCACACACTTGGTTGGTGAGGATGGAGTTTTCACATGGGACAATAGACAATAGACAATAGGTGCAGGAGTAGGCCGTGTTCTTTTGGGTACACACGCTTTGTGATAAACCTCTTGCGTGATTCAATTGTGAATACATGAAGAGATTGATCGCTCCCTGGCAGATTTCAGTAGGTTGTAATCTTCCTGTTGTACTACTCAAACAAAATTTGCAGTTTGACTGTGACGAGATCTGGAAAAAGAAGCAGATTTATTCGCAGTGACGTTGGTGTTGTAGAATCCAGCAGTAAAATAAATGAGCAAATTCCATCTTCCAAAGGGTTTGCAAATCTGGGACTTAAGCATTGACAGTGAAATTGCAAATCCAAAACACATGCTGTTAAACGGTTAAACCCGACGGTTTTCATTCAGAAATAGCCAACATTAGCCACTCATCTAATTATTCTTAGTCGAGTCTTGCAGCACGGAAACAGGCCCTTTGGCCCAACTCGTCCATACCCGACCAATGATGCCCCATCTCTGCTCGCCCCACTTACCCTTGTATCCCCCTCTAAACGTTTTCCTACTCATGTACTCGTCCAAGTGTCTTTTAAATGCTTTTATAGTACCTGTGTCACTCAGCTACTTCCTCTAGCAGCTCATTCCATATACCCACCACACACCGAGTGAAAAAGTTGCCCCACAGTTAAATCTTTTCCCCTCTCACCTCTACACCATTTGGAGATTGTACCTGAAATACATGACAGTGAAAGCTGCAAGGCTGGTATATAAAGTCAACTCATTCATGTGTTGAAGCCTGCTGGAACTACCATAAAATCCTGACACAGGGTCTCAACCCAAAACGTTAACATGCATCATTCGCTTCCACAGTGCTAGTTGATCGGCTGAGATTTTCCAGTGCCCTGTTTATTTAAACTATTATTGTACTTTGTAATGAGTCATGGTCTTTTTGATCCCTATTTTTGGTCCTTGTCACGCAAGTAAAATAGCGTCTTGTTACTTACAAAGTGCTTTCCTGCACCAGACTGGTCCTCTGTTACTGTTCACCATCAGGTAGTAGACTGGTACACCAGAGAGCATCAAAGCACAAGCCATACCAGTGCTGACTGGGTCTGCATAAAGGAAGTGACCACGATGAACAGGCACATTGCACTAAAGAGTCCAGGTATGATAATTGGTACCTATAGACAGAAGGGCATTTTTGATCAAGTTACTTTTACACTATCAATGTTATTTAATTGCTTTGAACAAAATAGAGTCATAACAGGACATTGCCAACCACTTAGCCCAGCCCCATTGATCCCAAGGTCCTGCATTACTTAGAAAACATAGAAACATAGAAATTAGGTGCAGGAGTAGGCCATTCAGCCCTTCGAGCCTGCACCGCCATTCAATATGATCATGGCTGATCATCCAACTCAGTATCCCGTACCTGCCTTCCTCCATACCCTCTGATCCCCTTAGCCACAAGGGCCACATCCAACTCACGTCACTCTTAAATATAGCCAATGAACTGGCCTCAACTACCCTCTGTGGCAGAGAGTTTCCAGAGACTCACCACTCTCTGTGTGAAGAAAGTCTTTCTCATCTCGGTCTTAAAGGATTTCCCCCTTATCCTTAAGCTGTGACCCCTTGTCCTGGACTTCCCCAACATCGGGAACAATCTTCCTGCATCTAGCCTGTCCTTAAGAATTTTTGTAAGTGTTCTAAAGATCCCCTTAAGAATTTTGTAAGTCTTTCTTAAAAGGCCTCTATAAGATCCCTGCTCTTAATGCCTACGTAGGAACTGTTTTAGTTCAAGATCTAGCAGGAAACAGGGAGGACAGGCACAGGGGCAGGAGGGACAGCAGGAGTGGAGAGGGGGGGGGGGGGGAGGGGGGGCAAAGAGGAGAAGGGGGGGGGCTGGCAGGGGGAGGGGGGGGCAGGTGGGGGGGGGAGCAGAGGAGGGAGGGGGGGAGGGGGGGGGATGGGAGGGGGGGGGCAGGAGGATGGGGGGAGGGGAGGAGGGGGGAGGCAGGCAGGGAGGGGGGGGGGGGTGGGGGTCCAGAGAGTATAAAAACCGAAGTCAGGGGGGGGTAGGGGTGGGAGTGGGGGGGAGGGGGGGATAGGGAGACAGGGGGGAGGGGAGGGGGGCAGAAGGCGGGGGAGGAGGCAGTACCGGGGAGCAAGGGGGAGAGGGGGAGGGTAAGGTGGGGGGGCAGGGGGGGGGGGGGGGGGGGGGGACAGCAGGCAGAGGAGTAGGGGGAGGGAGACAGGGGGGGAGGGCAGGGGAGGGGAGGGTGGGAGGGGGGAGGGGGGGGGGGGAGGGAAGGGCTCAGAGGAGGGGAGTGGGGACAGGGGAGGAGGCAGGGGGGGGCGGCGGAGGGAGGAGGAGGCCAGAGGGGGAACAGGGGAGGCCAGAAGGGGGAGATAAACAGTCCTAAGGGAGGGGAAGGCCAGGGACATGAGGACAGGGGGAGGGGGAGGGGCGGAACAGGGGAGGAGGCAAGGGGGGGGAGGCAACCGGATGGGGGAGGGAGAGGGGGGGAGACAGGAATTCAGATCGGGAGTAGTTCTGGTGAACCAGGTGGGGGGGACAGGGGGGGAGGGAGAGGGAGGGGGGGGGGACAGGAGGGGCCGGGGGAGGGAGGAGTCGGGGGGCGGCGGGGGGGGGGGCCAGGGGCGTCTGGGCGGGAGGGGGCCTGCACTGGCGCCCGACCGGAATGGGGGGAGGGGGTCACTCCCTGGGGAGGGGGGGGGAGGGGGGGGGGGGAGGCAGCTATTAAGGTGGGGGGGAAACCATGGGGGGGGGAGAGCGGGGCGGGGTGGTCTGGAGAACCGGGAGGGGGGCTGCAGGGCAGGGGCCACTAGGCGGCTGATCGGGATGACCCATTTGCCCACTAGGCGGTAGGCGGGGGCAGATGGGGGGAGCGGGGGAGGAGAAGGGGGGGGGCGAGAGGCCCCGCGCGGAGAGTTGCGGGGGTTTGGGGGGAGTGGAGGGACTGGCAGGTCCGTTTTAGATTCAGTAGGGGGGGGAGGGGGGGGGGAAAGAGGGGGACACAGCGGGAGAGGGGAGGTGGGGGGTGGTGAGGCAGGAGCGGAGAAGGGCCAAGAGGGGGAGGGACAGAGCGGGGGGGGGAGGCCGACAGGGGGAAAACACTGGCCCTTAGGCGAGGGGGGGGGGCAGGACAGGAGGAGGGGGGGAGGAGGCGAGGGGGGGAGGAGGAACAGTGGACTGAGCCAGGGGGGGAGGGGGGGGAAGGAGAGGGGGAGAGCGGCAGGGGGAGGGGGAGGGGGAGAGAGGGGAGGGAAAATGGAGGGAGGAGACAGGAGGGAGGCAGGGGGGGACGGGGGGAGGGGGGGGAGGGGGCGGGAGGGGAGGGGGGAGGGGAGAGGGGGAGAGGGGGGGGGGAGAGGGCTGAGGGGGGGGGGGGAGGAGGTGAGGGACAGCCCGCGCCAGCCTACAGCTTTTCATTCTACAACACTTTACAGAAACAATTTAATCCATCAACCTTGTACCTCTTTGGAACATGCGAGGAAAACCGGGAACCTGCAGAAAACCCACACGTCACAGGGAGAACATACAAACTCCACACAGACGCACCTGGAGTCGCGGGATTGAACCGGGGTTGCTGGTGCTGAAGGCAGTAAACGTACCGTTGTGCCACCATGTTATTTGTTATGTATCTGCCTCACCACCGACGACATCAACTTCTCTGTGTCATAGAGTCATACAACACGGAAACAGGTCCTTCAGCTCAGCTTGCCCATGCTGGTGACCAGGATAACCCCATCTACTCTAGTCCCACCTACTGCATTTTGGCCCATTACCTCCTCTGGCAACTTGTGGTCCACCCTCTGTGTGAAAAGTTGCCCCTCAGGCTGCTATTAAATCTCTCACCTTAAACCTATGGCTTAACACCATCGACTGTTCATGTGTTCAGTTATCTTTTACTATTAAATATGAAAATAAAATGTACACAATGTGAATAGGATTGGAGCTAGTGGAGACAAGATGTACCAAATTGCGACTAGCTATGCTAGTCATTCTGCTTTATAATTAGTTTATAATAAATAACACTCAGCAATTCTGGCAACCTCATGAGACTGAAACTTGTATATCATGTCAGCAAGGTTTGAGGCTGTGTTCACTGCAATACTGGTCCTCCTTGGTTTAGCGACCCCCCTCCAGTTCCATTATAATGGGTTTCCTGTATTGGGAGAATGTGTACAGGGAGCTCGTAACTGGATGGCAATGTTAACGCAAGCTGGACTGCTGCTTGAATCAAGTGTCAAGAGTGTTTTACTGTCAAAACACCGGAAAACAGAACAATTAACTCTGTCTGAAAAGGGCCTCAACCCAAAACATCACCTATTCTTTTTTCCCACATAGATGTTGCCTGATCCCGCTGAGTTACACCACATGTTGTGTCTATCTTCAGTGTAAAAACCATCATCTGCAGTTCCTTTCTACACAATGAAATTCCTACTTGTTACAGCAGCACAACAGGTTGTAAACACAGTACTCTTATGGATAATATTATAAACAAACAAAAGGAAAATAAGGTTAAATAAATTAAAAAAAAACAATACTACGCCAAAACAAAGGAAAGCCCAATGTCCCTAATGCAGCCAGGTAGTTTGTAGTTCGGAGTTTAGTGAAGTTTGTAATGTTCAATAGCCTAATGGTTGTTGGGAAAAGCTGTTCCTGAACCTGGACATGAGTGTTTTCAACTCCTGTACCTATTTCTCAAAGACAAGGAAGAGTAATCGCATTTAATAGCATTCAGCAAGTGTTGTTTATATTCACTGTATGAAAGTTGGGATAAAGTACCACATTTGGGACTGGAACTGTCATCCACTGCAGCAGCAGGTAGGGTAGTGATGTTCGGTCAGGGTCAACTGCTTTTAATACTCAAGAATAGGCTGCTTGGATGGAGGGGGAGAGTATTGCAATGTCCCAAGTGCCATGGCATAAGAAGACATCCCAAAGCACATTGGATGATCCTTCTCTCTGGGGTGAAAGCTCAGTCAGCAGAAATTCTATTTGATCTTGGATAGAGTGGATGTGGAGTGGATGTTTCCTCAAAGTGGAAGAGACTAGGGCGAGAGGCCATAGCCTCAGACTTAAAGGATGTTCTTTTCAGAAGGAGATGAGGAGAAATGTCTTCAGTCAGAGGGTTAGTGAATCTGTGGAATTTTTTTGCCACAGAAGGCTGTGGAGGCCAGATCGGGGGAAGGCAGAGATAGATAGATTCTTGATTAGTGCGGGTGTCAGATGTTATGGGGGAGACGGCAGGAGAATGGGGTTAGGAGGGGGAGATCGATCAGCCATAATCGATGGCGGAGTAGACTTGGGCCGAATGGCCTAATTCTACTCCTGTCTCTTATGACCTCATGACCTTACGAGAGCCAGGGCTGGAGAATTATACTGCACCTTGAATGGACGGTGGAGATCAGGCTCTTTATATCGATGGCGAATGAGTCCAAAGTTACACACCCCATAAACAACCAGCGGCGGGAAAGCTGTTTAAATTCAGCAAAGCGTACAGATCGCCAATGGCAAATCATCAGGAGCACCAGTGGATACTGAGAACGACACAGGAACAGTTTACACGCAGTGCTGCAAATGCACTGAATATTTAACTCGCAAGTGCCACGTAAGGTTATTCCCTTGTCATGTATCTATACACAGAGAGTAGGGCCTGTCCCAATTAAGCAATTTTTAAAAAAAAATTGCTTTTTTTTTTAGGCGACTGCCGGTGACTAGGCTTGTCGTAGCTTGTCTTCTCCTGACGTAGGTGCTGTTGTAGGTTTCATAGGTTGTCGCCAGGATGGCGTAGGTTGTCGCCAGGATGGCGTAAGTTGTTGCCAGGTGACGTAGGTTGTCGCCGGTGCTGACTTCGGTGAATTCCATTGTCCGTCGTCGCCGGCTGTCCGCCTAAAAAATCGCCTAAGTGGGACAAGGCTGTCTTTCCACTGACTGTGTTAGCACGCAAACAAAAGCTTTTCACTGCACCTCGATACACGTAACAATAAACCAAACTGATAACTGTATCCAGAGGTTTATGTTCACATACAATTTAAACAGGTTTCCTCGAGGAAAGTACTTGAAGGAGTAATTGATAATTTGGAGTGAGTTATTTTTATAGAAACATAGACATAGAAACATATAAAATAGGTGCAGGAGTAGGCCATTCGGCCCTTCAAGCCTGCACCGCCATTCAATATGATCATGGCTGATCATCCAACTCAGTATACCCGTACCTGCCTTTTTCTCCATACCCCCTGATCTCCTTAGCCACAAGGGCCACATCTAACTCCCTCTTATAAATATAGCCAATGAACTGGCCTCAACTACCTTCTGTGGCAAAGAATTCCAGGGATTCACCACTCTCTGTGTGAAAAATGTTTTTCTCATCTCGGTCCAAAAGACTTCCCCCTAATCCTTAAACTGTGATGTTTACCCTTGCTGTCTCCTCCCCTTCCCACCTCTCCCTCAGCCCTCGGGCCCTGGCATTCCCTCTATCTCTATCTCTCCCCCCACCCTAGTCGCACCAGCTTCTCATTTTCACACCACAAACAGCTTACAATGGCTTGTTCCCTTTATCACCGATACTTTTTTTTTGCATATCTTTCACTCATTGTCCTTATCTCTCCACATCACCGTCTATATCTCTCGTTTCCCTGATCCCTGACCAGTCTGAAGAAGGGTCTCGGCCCGAAATCGTCGCCTATCTCCTTCGGCTCCTTAGATGCTGCTGCACCCGCTGAGTTTCTCCAGCTTTTTGTGTACCCTTAAACTGTGACCCCTTGTTCTGGACTTCCCCAACATCGGGAACAATCTTCCTGCATCTAGCCTGTCCAACCTTAAGAATTTTGTACGTTTCTATAAGATCCCCCCTCAATCTTCTAAATTCTAGTGAGTACGGTTATGAAGACACAAGGAACTGCAGATGCTGGAAGCTTGAGCAAGACACAAAGTGCTGGAGGAACTCGGCATCTGCGGGTGGGGTGGACAGGCGACATTTGGATCGGAATCTGAAACATCTTCTGTCCATTCCCTCCACAGAAACTCCCTGATCTGCTGAGTTCCTCCAACACTCAAGATTTCAGCATTTGCAGTTCCTCTTCTGCAGGAAGTCTGCTCCACTTATCCGACAGATAGTGAAGCAAATCTACACAAGTGGGGACGAGCAGACCGTCACTTGTTGCAGAAGGATTTTGTCGGGCACGGCTATGAGACGGTGGTGAGAGAGATCCAGACCAGACCTGGAGTGGGTACTCACTATCAGGATCACCGCTGGAAGTGGGGTGTGGCGACGGATGTGGATCATGGAGAAGATGGTCGGCCACTGGTTTTCTCTCGAAGCCGCAAAGAACACTCTTGGAAGGACAGAAAATGGACCGTTATCGGCCGACTTGGGGTTATTGTAACATCCCGCGGTCTAGGCATAAGCTCAGGGGCGACGCGCCTTTGCGGTTGCAGCTCCTAGTCTGTGGAACAGCATCCCTCTCCCCATCAGAACTGCCCCCTCCATCGACTCCTTTAAATCGAGACTTAAAACTCATCTCTACTCCCAAGCCTTTCTTGACATCCTCTGAGCGAGGGCTAAATGTATGTGGTGATGTATGTATTTAATCTACACAAACCACTGTTGTATAACGTTAGTACCTCCACCAATGTAAAGCACTTTTGGTCAACGAGAGTTGTTTTGTAAATGTGCTATAGAAAATAAAAGTGACTTGACTGGTTATGGAGAATATTGCACAATATATCTGTGATCCTACTGGCATTCACATCAAAAGAGCATCAAGAGGTTGTGGGCCAATTGTGGACGGATGGAAGTGGCGTAGAAGGTCTACTCCCTTCTCCTGCCCCTCTCCCCTTGTCAGTGTCTCCGTCTGATTTATACTGCAGTGATTTAGATCATTCTTTAGCGGGTATTAGCTACAGGTATAGGTATATGGATGGGAAGGGAATGGAGGGGTATGGTCTGAGTGCAGGTAGATGGGACTAGGGGAAAACAAATGATCGGCACGGACTGGAAGGGCCGAGAGGGCCTGTTTCCGTGCTGTGATTGTTATATGTTATATGGTTACATGGAGAGGTTGGACGAACTTTAGCGGGTATTAGCTATATGGAGAGGTTGGACGAACTTTAGCGGGTATTAGCTACATGGAGAGGTCGACAAACTTTAGCGGGTATTAGCTACATGGAGAGGTTGGACAAACTTTAGCGGGTATTAATTAGCTACATGGAGAGGTTGGACAAACTTTAGCGGGTATTAGCTACATGGAGAGGTTGGACAAACTTGGATAATTTTCTCTGGAACAATGATGAGAGACGTGGATAGGATAGACAGTCACAATCTTTTCTGCCAGAGTGGAAATATCAAAGACTAGAGGACATAACTGTAAGGTGAGAGGGGCAATGTTTAAAGGAGCAGTGCGGGGCAATCTCCTTTTGTGCACAGAGGGTGGTGGGGTACCTGGAATGTGATGGCGCAGGCAGATATGATAGTGGTGTTCGAGAGGCTTATAGATGGGCAGGTCAATGTGCAGGGAATGGAGGGAGACAGATCATTTGCAGGCAGAGGAGATTAGTTAAACTTGGCATCATGTTCAGAACGGACATCGTGGGCCGAAGGGCCTGTTCCTGTGCTGTACCGTTTGATCTGTGGTTAATGGAAGGGCAAGCATCCCTTCAGCATGGGACTGAGCATAAAACTTGACGCCAGTTGTTAAAAAATTAATATTGCAATCGTATTAATTCAGCACAGCCGAGTTAATTACAGAACAACTATTTTCTACCTAGTTAAATATAAATATACTTCAAGGCCTGGGATTTTCTTCTAATGGCGATGCTAAATCCATATTGGTATTTGCGACAAACCATTGTTTGAATTTAATTCATCAACGGTATTTGCTGCCTTTTGCTTCATGGAGGTTAACATCTTAAAGAGAGGACTTTACCAAGTCAGAGTCAGATTCAGCCCAATGCCCCCGGTCCCCCAGCGCCCCCTGTCCCCCAGGGCCCCCGGTCCCCCAGGCCCCCGGTTCCCCCAGCGCCCCTGTCCCCCAGGGCCCCCGGTCCCCCCACGCCCGCCCCTGTCCCCCAGCGCCCCCTGTCCCCCAGGGCCCCCGGTCCCCCAATGCCCCCGGTCCCCCCAATGCCCCCCGGTCCCCCAGCGCCCCCTGTCCCCCAGGGCCCCCGGTCCCCAATGCCCCCTGTCCCCCAGTCCCCCAGCGCCCCCTGTCCCCCAGGGCCCCCGGTCCCCCCAGCGCCCCCGGTCCCCCCAGCGCCCCCGGTCCCCATGCGCCCCCTGTCCCCCGGTCCCCCAGCGCCCCCTGTCCCCGGGTTCCCCAGCGCCCCGGTCCCCCAGCGCCCCCTGTCCCCCGGTCCCCCAGCGCCCCCTGTCCCCCCCCCGGTCCCCCAGCGCCCCCAGTCCCCCGGTCCCCCAGCGCCCCCTGTCCCCCGGTCCCCCAGCGCCCCCTGTCCCCGGTACCCCAGCGCCCCCGGTCCCCCAGCGCCCCCGGTCCCCCAGCGCCCCCGGTCCCCCGGTCCCCCAGAGCCCCCGGTCCCCCTCCCCCAGCGCCCCCGGTCCCCAGCGCCCCGGTCCCCGGTCCCCCAGCGCCCCCGGTCCCCCTGTCCCCCAGCGCCCCCGGTTCCCCCAGCGCCCCGGTCCCCCAGCGCCCCCGGTCCCCCGGTCCCCCAGCGCGCCCCCGGTCCCCCAGCGCCCCCGGTCCCCCAGCGCCCCCGGTCCCCCAGCGCCCCCGGTCCCCCGGTCCCCCAGCGCCCCCTGTCCCCCGGTCCCCAGCGCCCCCGGGTCCCCCAGCGCCCCCGGTCCCCCGGTCCCCCAGCGACCCCTGTCCCCCGGTCCCCCAGCGCCCGGTCCCCCAGCGCCCCCGGTCCCCCAGCACCCCCTGTCCCCCAGGGCCCCCGGTCCCCCCCAGCGCCCCGGTCCCCAGCTCCCCCGGTCCCCCAGCACCCCCTGTCCCCCAGGGCCCCCGGTCCCCCAGCTCCCCCGGTCCCCCAGCGCCCCCGGTCCCCCAGGGCCCCCGGTCCCCCAGCGCCCCCGGTCCCCCAGTGCCGCCTGTCTACCTGGAAGAAGAAAATAGTCCTCCCGTTACTGCCCCAAGGCACGACAGTGACACGAGGATTTGAATCACCGAGGAAAAGCTTTCCAGAGTCCGATCTGCAAAAGTCTAATTGAAGGAATAGTGTCAGTATTGGCCAGCAGCTTCCCTGCTTGTATATGCATGACAGCTTCATCAGGGACCCACACCACCCTGGTCACGCTCTCATTTTACTCCTGCCATCGGGAAGAAGGTACAGGAGTCTGAAAGCCGTGACCTCCAGGGAGAGCACGAGAGACACCATGAGCTACATTTCTAATATTCTGAATTGTACGTTGACCAACAATCCAACGGGCAGAGCAGTTGGAGAAGACCAAGAGACGTGGTGTTTTTGGTGACTTACCACAGCAACCGCACCAGACGCCATCACCTCCTCCGCTGTCAGAACAGTGTAGTAAGCCACATTCACAAGCAGGTACAGTACTGTGACAATGACCAGAGTGGAGATAATTGCCAGAGGGATAGTCCTACAAAATAAACAATGTGTAGCCTCAGTCTTCTTGATATATTTAGTCTTGCTTAAAATTAATTTGAATGGAAGAGTTTCACTGATCTTCAACTGATGCCATGCTGGCTCTGCATCAATGTATACAATACACAGTGGGGTACTAGGAAGTATAAAGGAAGGGAGGGATCTTGGAATCAGTGTCTACGGGAAGCTGTAACTGAAAGCAGGGTCAATAATTTTTTCCCATTCAATCTGAAGCAAACCCTAAACATTGCCTTTAGCATGAACACATTCTTCCAGTTAAATTCAGTTACTGAATCACAGTACAGTCAGATAATATGCCGTAGCACTAAGATTTAAACGCTTATGGGCGGAAATCCTGGGGGGCACGGGGGCACGTCCCCTCCATGTTTTGAGAGGTGGGGGACAATCCCCTCCATGTTTTATAATCCGGATTTTGAAATTCGGTGAAAAAAAAACAAATAAAATCTCCACTTTCCGCGAGACAGTGGGGGTGTCACTGTTAAGCACTTGTTAAATGGCTCTATTAACATCGTATTAACACGATGCGTCACCAATTGTGTTTTGACCTTCCAAAGCTGTCTGGATGTGGGTACAATTACCATTTGAACTAATTGGATGTATTGGTGGATGAGAAAGATGTAAATGGATATCGGATTTAAACAGGTCATTAAGGAATCCGGTCAAACGGGTTTCCTGGCTGGCTTGTAGGTAAGTCCCTCACTCATGTTATTTAGTTTGTTTTCCCATCTCTCTCTCTCTCTCTCTCTCCCCCCCTCTAAGGTTGGTTCTACTGTTTGCCTTTATTTGTTTCAGTTTTATTTGTATGTGCTATTTATCGCATTGTAGCTTTTGAAAGATTCAAGCGAGTATCTGACGCTTTTTAAGGGGTGAATCAGCCCGTTCGCGGGGCGTTTCATCGCCCGGCGCAGCTTAAAATCAAACTGCTGCATCGAGGCAATCGAGGCTCCTGATATTGAAGTCAACCGATTTTAAGCCTCGCCGGGCGATGAAAGGCCCTGCGCACGGGCCGATTCAAGCCCCACGATTCGGGGCGGACGATGCTGCTGTTGCAGGAGTTTGGAATCGGTCACCAACCAGGTCAGCTCCTGATGTTACTGTCCACAGGGCCCATGGCAGAAGCCTAGTGTGTGCATGCGCATGCGTGTTTGTGTGTGTGCGTGTGGGCGCCAAGAAATTGTGTCCTCCCCCCCCCCTCCCCAATGTTTTGATAGCGATTTCTGCCCCTGTAAAACGCTTATCATGCGGGTTTAAGATCGTGACCTTCTGAGGAAAGGATTATATATTTAATTGATTGTTTTTTCATTCTGACACAATGCCGCTGCCTACCTTTCTGGGTTAATAATCTCCTCTGTGACAAAGTTCATATAAAACCTAGAAGGCAAATACAGAGTTGAAAGCACTTGAATTGAGTAGTTTTTCATGCAGCATTTCAGAACCCTTTGTCTATTGACAAACATAATTTTCACAAATGCATCCAACTCATGTTCCCTTATTAAATACTGTACAATACCCACACATCCCATGTATATAAAGACAGACGTCTCGGGCACCTCCAGCAAAGGTACGGAGTGCAACTTTCAAGTTAAAATGTGCCACAACTCAAGAGTTTTTTACATTTACAAATGCTGACTCTTCCCATATTAACAAAGAGAAGCCAATTACATTAACAATTTAATTTGGTCCTTTGCAGAAGGCAAAGTACAAAGTGCTGGAGGAAGTCAGCTGGTCGGGCAGCATCTGTGGAGAGAGTGGACAGGTGATGTTTCTGGTTTGGAGTTAGTGCTGGGCCATCCACTTATTGGATCTCCAGGGGATTGGGAATGTTTGGACCCAGGGATATTACCGGGGTAACGCAGCCTGCAGCGGCACAGAGCGGCGGAGCAGCGGTGGAGGACATGGATGCATCGCCTGGCCAGGACCACCGACCAGTGCGTCCTCAGCACAACGGGTCTTTGTGGCCAAGTTCAGTTTGCAACATTTTAAATTTCGGACTTGAAGGGTATGGAGTGGAACCTAAACGATGGTGACTCTTGCGTACTGACTCAGTGTGGTCCATTGCCGTACCCTGTTATTCTTGTATGATTGTGCCTAATGTATACTAGGATTGTATGTACTGAACTGTAGGCAAAGAAAGAATTTCACTGTAGTTGGACGCAAAAATGCTGGAGTAACTCAGCGGGACAGGCAGCATCTCTGGTGAGAAGGAATGGGTGATGTTTCGGGTCGAGATCCTCCCTCAGTCTTGACTCGAAACGTCACCCATTCCTTCTCTCCAGAGATGCTGCCTGCCCCGCTGAGTTACTCCAGCATTTTGTGTGAGTCTATCTTCGATTGTAAACCAGCATCTGTAGTTTTTTCCTCCACTAAGAATTTCACTGTGCTTAAAATACACAGTGACCATAAACGTACCTCAGACCAGAACAAGAACAGGTGGGTGTGAGTTCAAACTGGGCATCAGCTACTGTGTCAGGAGAGAGAGAGCACGGAGAGGGTTTGTTCTTCCTGTAGATACACACCGCCCAACAGCTTTCCCACCCAGGGCTCCTGTGCCATATTTGCCCCATCCCCTGGTCTCTGTCTAAGTGGCAACTGTCCATGCCGTCAATATTGGTGCATTGACGGCCCACATTCTGGTTAGAGATACAGCATGGACACAGCAGGCCCCTCAGCCCACTGCGACCACGCCAACCACACTAGTTCTATGTTATCCCACTTTCTCATCCACTCCCTACACAATTTACAGAGGGCCAGTTCACCTACAAACCCACTTGTCTTTGGGATGGTGAACTTTGTGACATTTAACTCGAAATGGCAGGAAGAAAAAGCACATTCAGTTTAATTATCCTTCGAAACATAGAAACATAGACAATAGGTGCGCGAGTAGAACATCCGGCCCTGCAAGCCAGCAACGCCATTCAACATGATCATGGCTGATCAACCAAAATCTGTACCCCGTTCCGGCTTTTCCCCCCATATCCCTTGATTCCCTTCGCCCTAAGAGCTAAATCTAACTCTGAATAGCTCTTTGCCTTGCACATGTTGAAAATGATCAGTGCTTACTTACCAGCCACTATAAGCAAACATGCCCGAATAAAAAGCCAGTGGAAGTTTGGCCAGTGGCACTGAACTGCTGTTAAAAGCATTTTGAAAGTTTTCAGTGCGACCTGTGAAAAGAGAAGCAGCACTCAATTCAAATTCACCGCCTTCAGCTTGCACGGAAGGTACCATAGCTTGAGTCAGCTGGTTCTTTGGCAGAGCCAACATTCAGATAATCACCAATATAATACCTAATAATCCACTTTATATAATAAAAAACTCATGTTGCTTTTATATTTGTAACTCCCTGTATTTGACCAGACACGATTGAGTTGGCCCAGGCACACATATGTAGTTTAGTTTTATAGTTACAGCGTGGAAACAGGCACCTCAGCTCACCGGGTCCGCGCCGACCAGCGATCCCCGCACGCTAAAACTATCCTACACACACTAGGGACAATTTACAAGTTTACCAAGCCAATCAGCCTACAAACCTGTACATCTTTGGAGTGTGGGGGGGAAACTGGAGATCCTGGAGAAAACCCACGCAGGTCACGGGGAGAACGTACAGACAGCACCCGTAGTCGGGATGGAACCCAGATCTCTGGCGCTGTGAGGCAGCAACTCTCCCGCTGCGCCACCGTGCTGCCCGTTATGAACTCTGGCTTCATCAAATTGTTCCCAGCGTTGCAGTATCACATCGGGCTCTTGGGGGGATATATCGTGTGATGTGCGTTACGGAACAGAATTCTTCTTCTCGTACAAACAATGATGTTGCCTGTGTTATAGCCTAGCATGAACAGATGCAGGTGATTAATTACTTGGTAATAACATGGGCCAAGTAGACTGTATAAAAATGACAAATGATATAATTGGCCTCGAAATAGTGGCGCACACACAATGAATATGACTGGAAAGACAACAATGCATCATAGATAAGAATTAATTCAGCTGAAATGGAAGGGAAAATTTACTAATAAGGCATGGCACAATAAAATGGTGATTGTTCCATGAGAAGATCAGAGTGTAGAGCAGGATATACACCCCAAGAGCTAGATGTGGTGCAGCACAGCCACAGGCAATGATGGTCCAATTCTACACGGCCATCGTCGAGTCTGTCCTCACCTTCTCCATCGCGGTCTGGTTTGGCTCAGCCACCAAGCACGACACCCGGAGGCTGCAGCGAATTTTCCGATCAGTTGAGAAGGTTGTTGGCTGCAACCTTCCCCCCGTTGACGAAGTGTACACTGCAAGGGCCAGGAAGCCAGCGGGCAAGATCATCTCTGACCCCTCTCACTCTGGCCACAAACTCTTTGAATCACTTCCCTCTGGAAGGCGACTCCGGACTGTCAAAGCCGCCACAGCCAGACATAAAAACAGCTTTTTTCCACGAGTAGTTGCTCTACTCAATAACCAAAAATCCGTTGCCTCCTTTTGCTCTGGTATTTGTTTTAATTCACATGTTTAATCGATAATGTTTTATTATTAATGTCTAATGTTTTATGTGTCATTCCTATCTGTCACTGTATGTCATGTTGTCACTTGTGGGCGGAGCACCACGGCAAATTCCTTGTATGTGAATACTTGGCCAATAATTCATTCATTCATTCATTCAATGCTGGGAACACTTGGATGAATCCAGAGTTCATAACGCAGGAACTTTGAGATATCCTGCAATTTGGAAGTTATTGCTAGATAACGCTTACATTCAAAAGGAGAGAAGGATAAAGCAGGCAGCTGCAACTATTGATACTGGGGAACTGATTTGGAAGGGACACAGTTTGTGCGGAAGGTCGTTATCGATACCTTGGGCCAAAGCCATCATCCCGGGAACGATGATGAGTCCCACAGCCACCAGTTTAGAGAACGTCAGGATGATTTGAATGCGGGCAGTCCAGTTTACACTCCAAGAATTAAGAAACACCGCCAAAGCTACAGGGAGTGAAAAAAAACACAAAAAACATTTGTTAGGTTTGTGTTATAAATCAAATGGGATCAAGTTTCATTTGAATAAGCTTTTTAATCCCAACCAAAAAAACATGGCCGGAGATGCTGCCTGACCCGCTGAGTTACTCCAGCACTCTGTGAAACGTCACCTATCCATGTTCCCACAGATGCTGCCTGACCCGCTGAGTTACTCCAGCACTCTGTGTTTCTAGAGATTGACACTAATTGCTGGTGTAACTAAGCGGGTCAGGCTGCATCTCTGGAGGACATGGATAGGACATTTTAGTGTTGGGACCCTTCTTCAGACATTCTTCAGACTTTGTGTTCTACGCAAGACTCCAGTACCTGCAGTTCTTTGCGTTTTTAGGATCTTCATCAAGATGGCAAAGCCAGAATCTATTGTCCAGACATAGCTGTCCGTCAGGCAGCTTGACATCACAGGCCTCCAGCTTCGACTGTAGGGTAGGACAACTGAAATACGGCTCGAAACATATTGTTTCTGAACCCCCAAAATGTTCTCACCTTTCCTAACCATATAACCATATAACCATATAACAATTACAGCACGGAAACAGGCCCTCTCGGCCCTTCCAGTCCGTGCCGACCATTTGTTTTCCCCTAGTCCCATCTACCTGCACTCAGACCATACCCCTTCATTCCCTTCACGTCCATATACCTATCCACTTTACTCTTAAATGTTAAAATCGATCCTGCCTCCACCACTTCTGCTGGAAGCTGATTCCACACAGCCACCACCTCTGAGTAAAGATGTTCCCCCTCACGTTACCCCTAAACTTCTGTCCCTTAATTCTCATGTCATGCCCTCTTGTTTGAATCTTCCCTACCCTCAATGGGAAAATCGTATCCACGTCAACTCTGTCTATCCCTTTCATCATTTTAAAGACCTCAATCAAGTCCCCCCTTAACCTTCTGCGCTCCAAAGAATAAAGACCTAACTTGTTCAACCTTTTCTCTGTAACATAGTTGCTGGAACCCTGGCAAAATTCTAGTAAATCTCCTCTGTACTCTCTCTATTTTGTTGACATCCTTCTATAACTAGGCAACCAAAATTGTACACCATACTCCAGAATTGGTCTTACCAAATGCCTTGTATAATTTATAACATTACTTCCCTACTCTTATATTCAATGCTCTGATTTTTAAAGGCCAGCACACCAAAGGCTTTATTTACCACCCTATCTACATGCGATTCCACCTTCAGGGAACTATGCACAGTTATTCCTAGATCCCTCTGTTCCACAGCATTCTTCAATTCCCTACCATTTACCATGTACTTCCTATTTTGATTTGTCCTGCCAAGATGTAGCACTTCACACTTAACAGCATTAAACTCCATCTGCCATCTTTCAGCCAACTTTTCCAAATGGCCCAAATCTCTCTGTAGACTTTGAAAATCTACTTCATTATCCACAACACCACCTATCTTAGCATCATCTGCATACTTACTTATCCAATTTTCCACCCCATCATCCAGATCATTGATGTACATGACAAACAACAGTGGACCCAACACAGATCCCTGAGGCACCCCACTGGTCAACGGCTTCCAACCTGACAAAACAGCCATCCACCATTACTCTCTGACATCTCCCATTCAGCCACTGTTGAATCCATCTTGCTACTCCGCCATTAACACCCAAAGATTGAACCTTCTGAACCAACCTTCCATGGGGAACCTTGGTCAAAGGCCTTACTGAAATCCATATAGACAACATCCACTGCTTTACCCTCATCAATTTCCCTAGTTACCGCTTCAAAAAATTCAAGGAGGTTTGTCAAACATGACCTTCCAGGCACAAATCCCATGTAACAATGTACCAGAAGGCCATTGGGGCCCTTGTGTCTATGCTAGCTTTCAAAGAATTCCCATCAGTTCCATTCCCCGGCTCCTCTCTGAGGGACCACATTACCCAGCTTTGCCTTAAAGAATGATCGCGTTTGTTTCAAAATCTAAAACCTGGGTATGTGGCGCCGTGAGGCAGCTGCTCCACATGAGGCAGTGCCAGCAAACTGTGGACCTCTGCTCACAAGGTTTAGAAATACAAGAGAAATTCAGCCCCGAGTGTTTAACTTTGGGACAAAAACAGTTCGCTTTACCGCGACGCACAAGCAAAGCAATGTTACTCACAGATTCCAACGGCTGTGAGAAGTTTTAACCGCCAGGTCTGGAGCGGGACATGGGGCAAAGAATGGTTCAACAATGTAGCGTCCGAACGCCAGGCTAACGACGGCAGTGATCGCCGGCCTGCTCAAAGCAAGAGGACACATGGATAAAATGTCCGGCCGTGTTGTTAGGTCATAAGTGAACGGAGCAGAACTAGGCCATTTGGCCCCATCTACTCCGCCATTCAATCATGGCTGATCTATCTCTCTCTCCTGCCTTCTCCACATAGCCCCTGACATCCGTACTAATCTAGAATCTATCTATCTTCGCCTTATTGTGTAGTTATAGTCATACAGCATGGAAACAAGCCCTTCAGTCCAACTTACCCATGCTGACCAACATTCCCCATGTATACTAGTCCCACCAGCTAATGGCAGGTAAGCGCGGGAAGACCCGTGAAGATTTTTACAACATGATGAAAAAATGTCCACGAGAGCCCCGAGTACCGACGAGTGGCCAGTACCGTAAATCTCCGAGTTCGAATCGGGGCAAACTCGGGAGAGCTCTTGGAATTAATCGTACCGTGGGACGGGGCTTTAAGTCCAGCAGGGTGACCAAAACGGAACACAATACTCCAAATGCAGCCTCACCCACATGTTGTACAACTGTAACGTAACATCCCAACTTCTATACGCGATATTCTGACTGATGAAAGCCAATGCACTGAAAGTCTTTTTGACCACCCTATATACCTGTGGCGACACGTTCAGAGAATGTGGTACCTACAGTCCTAGATGCCTGTGCCCAGGGCCCTACGGTTTACTGGAAAGGTCCTGCCCTGGCTTGACTTCTCAAAATGCAACATCTCGCACTGATCTGCATTAAACTCTGCACCAGCCATTCCTCAGCACACTGGCCCAGCTGGTCAAGGACCCTCTGTGATTTCAGATTACTAACAGTAACCATTGGATCATACCTGATGATGATGATTTCACTCCACAATCGAAGGAAGGCTGGAAATGGGCCCAGCGTCTCCAGAATATAGATGTAGTGACCACCAGATTTCTTAATGCTTGTTCCCAGCTCAGCATATGATAGAGCTCCTGGAGGGAGACAAAATGTCTTAAAGCACGGTCAGTGTGATTCACATCAATTTCATCGACAAGCTGGGCGATCGTTTCGCTGAACACCTTCGATCAGTCTGCCTGAACCTACCTGATCTCCCGGTTGCTAAACACATTCTCCTTCCCATTCCCTTTATGTCCTATTGTCCGAGTGAAACTAAACACAAATTGGAGGAACAGCATCTCATATTTCGCTTGGGCAGCTTACAGCCCAGTGGTATGAATATTGACGTTTCTAACTTCAGGTAGCCCCGGCATTCCCTCTCTCTCCATCCCTCCCTTACCCAAGTAGCACCAGCTTCTTGTTTTCACCCAACAAACAGCTAAACAATGGCCTGTTCCCTTTATCATCGTCACCTTTTTTCATACCTTTCATTCCCTATTCTTTATCTCTCTACATCACCGTCTATATCTCTCGTTTCCCTTATCCCTAATCATTCTGAGGAAGGGTCTCGACCCGAAACATCACCCGTTCCTTCTCTCCAGAGATGCTGCCTGTCCCGCTGAGTTCCTCCAGCTCTTTGTGTCTATCTTTGGTCAATTCACTTCTTCCCCTGCTTTTACCCTTTATTTACAGTTCTTAGGATTCCCATACACTTTTGTTCTAATCTTTACGGGATGAGAAGTTGATGATATCCAGCATCCCACCATCTTTCCCATTTTCTATGCCTGTGAGTCAGTAAATGTTCATGAGTCATATGAGCAAAAATTAGGCCACTCGGCCCATCAAGTCTACTCGCAATTCAATCATAGCTGATCTATCTTTCCCTCCCAACCCCTTTCTCCTGCCTTCTCCCCATAACCCCTGACACCCTTACTAATCCAGAATCTATCTCTGCCTAAAAAGTATCCATTGGCTTGACCTCCACAACCTGTGGCAACGGATTCCACAGAACCATCACAACTCTGACTAAAGAAATGCCTCCTCATCTCCTTCAATCAAAGACTTTATTGTCATTCAAAAATACAGCAACAAATGTAGGTCTGAACGAAATTCCGTTGCTTCACCTTGCAACATAAAATAACAAACGGATAAAATAGTTAAAAAGATAAAATAGATAATTAGTGGCGGCACATTATATGGAATTCAAGAGTCTGATGGCTCTCAGGGGAAGGAAGCTGTTGCTAAACCTGGCCGTATCTGCTCCTTTTTCCCGCGATACCTTTTGCCCGAGGGCAGCAGAGTGAAACAGTCCGTGATGGAGATGTGTGGGGTCTTTTTATAATATTGCTGGCCTTGACACGCAAAGTTTGCTCGCAATGTCCCGGATTGAAGGAAGAGAAGTCCCGATGATTTTTTCAGCCTTCCTAAAGAAACGTCCTTTTATTCTGAGGCTATGGCCTCTGGTCATAGACTTTCCCACTAGTGGAAACATCCTCTCCACATCCACCATATATGATTAAAAGGAGTAAAGGATAATGGCAAGTTCTCATGTTCCTTCGCTGCAACACAGAGGCAAAGTAAATATTCAGCATTCCATTATTCTTCAAAGTGATCACCTTTTTGTTTCAAATGCCATTGTACGAAATTGTGTTTCTTGTGGTAGACCTTGCAAATTAATTTATAATCCAGATTCTTAGCTGTCACTGTGCACCTTGTCACTTTTGTCACTATTTGTAAACCTCTCAGATCCCATTAGGTTGTGAACTTGCCAGTTCCCCTGTTCGAGACTATTCATTTACTGTGAAATGATGGTAACAATCCAAACACTTATTAGCTCAACTGAACTACAAGTAACACTTTAATATATTTCAAGATCAGATTCTTTAATGGTAAAATGATTGAGTTATCCCAAAATCTATTGAAGGTTTACATTGCTGGACATTCGGCCTTACATTGTTCTGTTTCTTTACGAGCATTGTAATACAGACATGCGTAGGAAGGAACTGCAGATGCTGGTTTACACCGAGATAGACACTAAAATGCTGGAGCATCTCTGGAGAGAAGGACATGGTCTCACCTTCCATACAGAAGACGAGTGGCCACATCTGGAGTATTGTGTGCACACCCCACCACAAAAAACCTTTTTGTCTCCTAATTTAAGGAAGGACATCCTTGCTATTGAGGCAGTGCAGCGTAGGTTCAAGAGGTTAATCCCCGGGATGTCATATACTGAGAGAAATGGAGCGGCTGGGCTTGCATTCACTGGAATTTAGCAGGATGAGGGGGCGATCTTACAGAAACATATACAATTATAAAAGGACTGGACAAACTAGATGCAGGAAAAAGGTTCCCAAAGTTGGGGGAGTCCAGAACTGGGGCCACAGTCTAAGAATAAGGGGAGGCCATTTAAAACTGAGATGAGAAAAAAAACATTTTCACCCAGAGAGTTGTGAATTTGTGGAATTCTCTGCCACAGAAGGCAGTAGAGGCCAATTCACTGGATTAATTTAAAAGAGAGTTAGAGTTCTAGGGGCTAGCGGAATCAAGGGAGAAGGCAGGCACGGGTTATTGATTGGGGACGAGCAGCCATGATCACAATCTGAATGGTGGTGCTGGCCCGAAGGGCCAAATGGCCTCCTCCTGCACCTATTTTCTATGTTTCTATGAATGAAGACTTCAGGTCTGAAGAAGGGTCTCGAAATGTCACCCATTCCCTCTATCCAGAGATGCTGCCTGTCCCGCTGAGTTATTCCAGCATCGTCCAATACAGACATGTACGTATGCAAAAGGAGAGTGAAGAAAGTGAATGGCATGTTGGCCTTCATAGCAAGAGGAGTTGAGTATAGGAGCAAAGAGGTCATTCTGCAGTTGTATAGGGCCCCAGTGAGACCACACCTGGAGTATTGTGTGCAGTTTTGGTCCGCTAGTTTGAGGAAGGCCATTCTTGCTATTGAGGGTGTGCAGCGTAGGTTCACAAGGTTAATTCCTGGGATGGTGGGACTGTCATATGCTGAGAGAATGGAGTGGCTGGGCTTGTATACTCTGGAATTTAGAAGAATGAGAGGGGAATCTTATTGAAATATAAGTTTTATTAAGGGTTTGGACATGCTAGAGGCAGGAAACTTGTTCCCGAGTTGTTGGGGGAGTCCAGAACCAGGGGCTACAGTTTAAGAATAAGGGGTTTGGCATTTAGAACGGAGATGAGCGGGAAACACTTTTTAAACACAGAGAGTTGTGCTGTCTGTGGAATTCTCTGCCTCTGGCCACTTACTATATCAGGAAGATTGTTTGTGTCCTCCTTTAGTGAAGACAGATCCAAGTACCTGTGCAGCTCACCTGCCATTTCCTTGTTCCCCAAATAAATTCACCTTTTTTGCTGTCTTCAAGGTCCAACTGTGGTCTTAACTAATTTTTTCCTCTTCATCATACCTAAAGAAGCTTTTACTATCCTGCTTTATATTCTTGGCTAGCTTACCTTCGTACCTCATTCTTTTCTCCCGTATTGTCTTTTTGGTTCTTCTTCTGTAGCTCTTTAAATCTCCGTTACCCAATCCTCTTGCTTCCCGCTCATCTTGCGACGTTGTACTTCTTACGCTTTAATTTTTATACTGTCCCTGACGTTCCTTGTCTAGCCCTTGGACGTCCCTTTC
The DNA here is from genome assembly GCA_035221665.1 of Okamejei kenojei. Classification (NCBI taxonomy): domain Eukaryota; kingdom Metazoa; phylum Chordata; class Chondrichthyes; order Rajiformes; family Rajidae; genus Okamejei; species Okamejei kenojei. Next base: position 45,908,021 of record CM069149.1, on the reverse strand, counting down.
TCCCCTTGGAATCTTTCTTCCTACTAGGAATGAAATGATCCTGCACCTTCTGTATTATTCGTAGAAAACACCTGACATTTTTGTTCCACTGCATCCCTGCTAGTGTATCTTTCCAGTCAACTTTGGCCAGCTCCTACCCTCATAGGCCCATAGTACCCTTTTTATTTCAACTGCAAACTGACACCTACGATTTTACTCTTTCCCACTCCAATTGTAGATTAAACCTGACCATGTTATGATCACTGCCTCCTAATGGCTCTATTAACCTCGAGGTCCTTTATCAAATCCGGTTCATTACATAACACTCTAAATCCAGAATTGCCTTTTCCCCTGGTGGGCTCCAATACAAGTTGTATTCCGTAATACTCCCATAGAGCAGTGAAGAAAGGTCTCGAATCGAAACGACCTATTTCTCCATAGATGCTGCCTCACCGCCCTTCTCCATTTTTATCTACTTTCGATTTTTCCAGCATCTGCAGTTCCTTCTTTAAACTGCTTCCAATAGAGCAGCTCTCTTGTGTTTTGAGTGGGATGAAAGTTCCGCCTCTCACCAAATTAAAAGCTAAATCCTTTCCCCGAGTCTCTGGGATGGGACCGGACTCAAGGATGAGTGAACTCGCAGTTCAGGTCCAGAGTACAAATGCGCCACTTGGCTGGACAGCGCTCGTTGCGAATCATCTCCAGTTCAACATTGAGGACATTCTTTTTGCTTAACATTTTATATTTCAAAATCAACTTACGATCTCCTCTGCCTGAGCTTACTTGGCTTTAATTTTTCAAACATTTCTTTATTTCACATTGATAAAAAACTGATGTTTGGTAACTTCTGGTGCGTTGTGGCATTGTATTAGCCGAGAAGTTTGCCCGGTGCTTGGCGTTTCAGATGGAGTTTAAAACTTCCTTCAGTCTCACCCCTTTCCCGTAATGAGGTGATACATTTTTCCCTTTGGGAGATTCAAGAGAGTTTATTGTCACACGTGTCCCAGACTAGGACAATGGAATTCTTGCTTTGCTTCAGCACAACAATATAGTAGGCATAATAAACACAGAAGGCATAAATTATACAGGAACCTGAGGTATAGAGGGATAATAAAACCTCTATAAAAACAAGTAAAAAAAATAGGGTTGATACAAGCTTCATTTTTACCTAGGGAGGGGAATCAAGAACTAGTGGGCACAGGTTTATGGTGAGAGGAGAAAGATTTAATAGGAACTGAGAGGCAAATTTTTCACGTAGAGGGTGGTGGATATATGGGAACGAGCTGCCAGGGAAGGTAGTTGAGGCAGGTAGTTACAAACAACGACATTTTAAAAAGACACTTGGACAGGTGCATTTTGGATGGGAAAGGTTTAGAGGGATATGGGCCAAACGCAGGCTAAGGGGGCATCTTAGCAAGAATGGACGAGTGGGGCCAAAGGGCCTGTTTCCCTGCTGTAGGCTTCTATAACCTTTGAAATGTAGTCATTATTAAAGGAGAGGGAATGTTAGGGTGTTAAATATGACCAAGGGCTCCCCCCGTCACCCCCCAAATAAAAACAGCTGTCCAGCTGTTTCAGCCCTAACATTGCCAGATAGAACGTCTCTCTGAAGAAAAAAGCCTGCACAAACATGTAAGTGCACTCTGATGTTCCTACAATGCGGGTGAATGAATTAGTGACGATATGGAACATAGAGAATTGAGTATAACGTGTGAATAAGCCTGACTCTGAATAAATGGTGCTCGGAGACAGCGGTACATTTCTGGATGAATGTCACAGACCTCTACTTGTGAGGTATCCGATATTACTGTCAGGCACGATGCACATACACACTGTACATACCCAGCATTGAGAGCATGCCACTCAACAAACCAGATCACCTGCGATGCCCCGACACTGCCTGAATTGGCCGAACACTCCCTTGGGCGAGATGAATATCACGCTGCCGATTATGGTGCCAATTAATAAGGAAACGGCTCGGAACAAACCCACTTTCTTCCTCAGAAACACTTCTTGCTTCCGCTCGAGTTTACTCTTCTGCTTTCTCAGCGGCGCCTTTCATATCGTTGCCCCACAAGTAGAGTGGCTGGGCAGAGGGTGTGTGGTGTATTGTAATGTAAACTGGTGCTGTTTGCAGTCCTGGAGCCCTGAATGTCCCCCCCGCACACACTCACACAATGCTGGAGCTGCGTGAAGCGGAATTGGCAAGAGGTCCTTCAGAGAGAGAGGGGGGGGGGGGGGGGGAGAGGCAGTGGAGGGAAGCCAAGAGTTTAACAGAGCACACTGTACATCCTTTAATTAATTTCCCGTGTGATGTGCAAAGTGTAAAAGGACGGAGGGACATCATCAAGAAACGTATGCACATTAACCAGGTGAAATGCTTTACCCACGTCACCCACTCTTCTCTCCAGAAGTGCTGCCTGTCCCGCTGAGTTACTCCAGCATTTTGCGTCTGTCCACATCACAGAAAGGGTGACAGAGACATTCCCTCAAGGTGGTAACACTCTGAGGAGTTACGTTCATCATGATGGGAGCAGGAATTCGGCCATTCAGCCCATCAAGGCTACACCGCCATGTGTAGAATCATGATGACCTATCGCTCCCTCTCAACCGCATTCTCCTGCCTGCCCCCCATAACCCCTGACACCCATTTACTAATCAAGAATCTATCAACCTCTGCCGTAGAAATATCCATTGACCTGGCTTCCACAGCCTTCTGCGGCAAAGAATTCCACAGATTCCAATTATTTCTGTGAAGAGGGGCGAGAGAAACCAAGAATTTCCCCAATTTAAGGTTAGGAGAGGAGCTGAGGATATGTGGAAACAGTTGATGGAAATCTATTTTTCATGTTATGCGATTTGATTAATAAAATTTATATATGTCATGGAAGCAAAGAAAGAAAAAAAGCGAAAACAAAACATGTAGTGTTTTTAGATACAGAAAGCGAGATTAGAAACGTAATGATGAATAATGCATGATCATTTGCAAAAGGAATAGTAACTATTTGAAAATATATATAAAGGGCGTGGGGAAACTGAAGAGACTGGTTATATCAGAATGCTACAAGGCTCAGAGGGTGGTGAATCTGTGGGATTCATTGCCACAGAAGACTGTGGAGGCAAAGTCAGCGGATATATTTAAAACACAGAGATAGTTAGATTCTTCGATTGTACGGGTGCCAGAGGTCATGGGGAGAAGGCAGGAAAAATGCGGGTTAGGATGGAGAGATAGAAACATAGAAAATAGGTGCAGGAGGAGGCCATTCGGCCCTTCAAGCCAGCACCGCAATTCATTGTAATCATGGCTGATCGTCCCCTATCAATAACCCGTGCCTGCCTTCTCCCCATATCCCTTGACTCCACTAGCCCCGAGAGCTCTATCTAGCTCTTGCTTAAATCCATCCAGTGACTTGGCCTCCACTGCCCTCTGTGGCAGGGATATTCCATAAATTCACAACTCCCTGGGTGAATTTTTTTTTTCTCACCTTCAGTCTTAAATGACCTCCCCTTTATCTAATCAGCCATGATTGAATGGCGGAGTACACTTGATGGGCCGAATGGCCTAACTCTGCTCCTAGCACTTATGAGTAGTGACGCTGTGACCTTAGGAACAAGCTGGTGATTGAGCAAGACAAGAAAACGGTCAAAATGTAGATCACAGAGGGCTCGGAGTGAATGGAATGCCAACAGCCGGGTTACTGACTCTGACTGGACATATGTAACTGGACTTGATCACACACTGTTGCTAAGTAAACAGGCGGCGTTGGTACCCAGGCGGCTCTGTGTGCTGGCCTCAGAGGCAGATCTGCAATCATTCTTACAATTGCTCCACTCTTTTAAATCTCCACTCCAACAGCAGCATTTCTTACTCTACAACCTTTACTCTTAATCTCAGAATCTTGACGATTCTCAGACTCCCAAAACCCTCGGACTGTCTTTACTGGACTTTGTCTTGCAGTAAAAGTTATTCCCAAACCTTTATCCTGCATCTGCACAAGGTGGACAGCTTGATTGTAATTCATGTATAGTCTTTCTGCGAGTGGAAAGCACGCAACAAAAAAGGCCTAAACGGTTACAAAGGAATTACAAGGTTAATTCCCGGGATGGCGGGGATGTCCATATGCTGAGAGAATGGAGCGGCTGGGCTTGTATACTTCTGGAGTTTAGAACGGATGAGAGGGGATTTTTATTGAAACATGTAAGATTATTAAGGGTCTGGACACGCCAGAGGCAGGAAAGCATGATCCCGATGTTGGGGGAGTCCAGAACCAGGGGTAGGAATAAGGGGTAAGCCATTTTGAATGGAGAGAGGAAAACACTTTTTCTCTCAAAGAGAGTTGTGAGTCTGTGGAATTCTCTGCATCAGAGGGCAGTGGCTGGCCGGTTCTCTGGATACTTTCAAGAGAGAGTTCAGATAGGGCTCTTAAAGATGCAGAGTCAGGGGATCGGGGAGAAGGCAGGAGCGGGGTACTGATTGTGGATGTTCAGCCATGATCACATTGAATGGCGGTGCTGGCTCGAAGGGCCGAAGGCCTACTCTGACCTATTGTCTATAAAGCTTTTCATTGTACCTCAGGTACAATATACTAAAATTTCACTGGGCTAAATTGGACTCTGTTTAATCTGTCACCCCAAATTAATGCCTCACTTTCCTACCAACTTCACCGATGTTTTTTTTTTGCATATGAGCGAATGCCTTGCACTGGACACATTCTTGTTAATATAATGAAATACCGAACTTGTATTTCCATGTAAGTTTTGGTAGAAAACGTGAAGATTATAACATCAGACATCATTGCCTATGTATATCTTTGAGTGTTCCTTATGCATTTCTAAGATGGTAGTAAGTGTTACACAAGCCTTCACCCATTATAAAGTATCTTCAAACATAGATTCTGTCTCAGCGCACAAAATTCCCAAAATTGTCTTAAATTTGTTTGAATCTGTAAATCTCTCCCTTCAAGAAACTTCCGAAACATTTAGTTACAGCTTTTGTGCAACTTTGCTGTCAATTAATGAGTTTGGGAGATTAGGGCTTGCAGACTCCTGTTGCTTCCTATTCCATTGCTGGAATTTTAATGGGCTTCCACTGTGCACTTCTGCTCTCTCTCTCTATTGATGAAGCACCCTTACTGAAACCTCTGATGGGAAAGCTTTCACATGCAGCACAGATTTTGTCCAGAAACTAGCAATAAACAAATTAAGAAACTGCGGAAAGTTTGTATATATAACCCTTTTTGCAGTTCCCGAAGCGGAAGGAATACTAAACAACATTGTGTGTTATAATTGCGATTGCGACAGCATCTGACCCAAACTACTTAGACAAACCTGGGGCGTCAGATACACCTAATCCTGGGCTGACCACAGTGTTGTTTTGTAAACGAGTAAGACTGCAGGGAAATTTTTTACTCAGAGGACAGACAATGTCAAAGCAATGGCTGGTGGACATAAACAAACATGGGCGGAAATCCTGGCGGGGGTGGGGACCTGTCCCCGCCATGTTTTGAGAGGTGGGGGATAATCCCCCCCCCCCCCCATGTTTTGTGAAACGTGTTGCAGCAAAAAACCACCTTGGTATTTTACATTTGAAAAAACCTCATCGGGTTCAATGAGAACAACTGCAGAACGATTGGAGTTGTTTATCACTCGTTCCTCGGAAGACTAACAACGATTTGTTAACTGCCACTGTTAGCGCTTGTTAACTGCAGTAGTTAACATTGTATTAACACTGCTATACAATGTGTCACCAACAATACATCGACATGAATTACCTTCCTCCGTAAATGTGTTTTGACCTTCAAGTATTTACTGACGCGAGTTCATTTGCATAAAAATTCGCGGGAGAATTTCTTAAAACTGTTGATGCGGGGTAACAATTGTACCGTTTGAACTTTGGATGTATCGGTGGATGTCATGGGAAAGATTTAATCGAGTATCGGACGATCATTAAAGGCTCCGGACCGCGAGCATGGCTTCATGCAGTGCAGGTACAGTCCCTCATGCATCACTCCACACTTTATTTAGTCAGATTTTTACCAATCATTTTCCCCCAAATGATGTGTTATAAATTGTTAGTTGTCATGCACACTTGTCATCGGGCCGCCAGGTTCGCCCGCCATGAGTAAACCTTCTGTTCCCTTCTCATTCAAAAAATGAAAAGGTGCAAAATTGCTGGAAATATGAACTAAAATGCTGGAAAAACGCCGGGCCAGGCAGCATCCCATGTTGCGGAAGAGTGATGTGAATGTTTTAAGGTCAATCACCGCTCATTTAGGTTGCAACTGATACTTGTGAACATCCAGAGGAAATGAAAGAGAGTACAATTTAGAGGATGGATTAGTCTCTAAACCTAGTAATAATCCTCATATATGGCAGATTCTTTGAAAACAACTGTGATCCACATGTAGGGGGGGATAAAATATGTTCATGCCATAAAAGACTGCTTGACAAAGAGATGCTTTGAGTAGAAAACTATCTTTATTTTTAAAGATTGCCTTTTCAATTATTTGTACTCGCCTCAAAAAAAAAGTTATCATTAAGTACATTTTACTCTTTCATTTACATTTTGTGGTGACCGTAAATTGAAATGAATCTGCACGAGAGGGAACATTAAAAAGTTGCGCTATGCACTTTCTTAGTAATTGCAGAATTGGCATTTCTTTGGTCACTTGAGCAATGGAAAGCAGAGAACAAAGACTGGTAAGATAGGCACAAAGTACAACAAGACGAGCTCCAGTGGAATTCCGCAATACTAAACTCCACAAAGAACCACACAGTGGAGAGCGGGTAGAGCTGCTGCCTCACAGCTCCAGATGACCCGGGTTGGATTTCGACCTCGGGTGCTGTCTGTGTGGAGCTTGCATGTTCTCCTTGTGACGCCGTGGGTTTCTCAAGGTGTATTTTTTTGTTTTTACTAATGGTTTTATCCCACATCCCAAAGGTGTAGCAGGTTTGTGAGTTAAATTGCCCCTAGTGTGTCTAGGGCGCTGGATGAAAATGTGGATAAAGACTTGGGATAGTGTGACCCGGGTGGTCGATGGGGTCCGTGTAAAACTTGATTGACTGAAAGGGCGATGTTTTCAATGCTTCGTATCGTTCAATCAATCGCTGAAAGACGAGTCAGCATTAGCCACAGCCAATTAATACTACTAGCCCTTCAAAGCAATTTAGGAATGAACGATTGGCCTTTATTGTCAAGTCACTAGTGAAATCTTTGCTTCGTCGACCCAAGGCTATGCAAATAGTGCCATATAAGGCACTAGAACCGTTAAAGTACACACATTAAATAGGCTTCAGTATAAAAATTGCAAATTTTCACCTAGTGTGTAGGATAGTTGCTTCGTGTTCGGGGCGCATCGCTGGTCACGGTGGGACCTCGAGTGGGCTGAAGGGCCCTATTTCTCCAAAGTTCTAAAAGCTATGATTTGGAGGATCAATGCCTACCGATAGGGACAATCGCGGCATTGGCTTGATTGTTGTTAACTCACGGTTCGATTACGTGTAAGACGGTGGGTTGGTTGCATTATAGTTTGGGCAGTAGATACTGGAGAAGTCGGCCAGCTCCTGTGTTTGTATTTTTTTAGCGTGGGTGTCCGATTTGGCCTTCTTTCCTGAACTGTGTTGTTAAAGCTCGACCACAAGCTGGGTACAAATCGAATTTTGGATCTCTTTACTATTGTTATTAATTAAGAGGTATCATTCCCCTTTCATGATAATCTGTGCAGCAATAGCTGGTTTTCCTCTTTAGAAATATCTACCTGGTCATTTTACAAGTTCATTCTCCAAGTACCATAATTTGTGGTTGCAAACTCATTCGTCACTTCGTAGAGTCTTTAGCATTCCTTGGCAAACCCCATCCAATCCTATGCCTTACATAATCTGTGGTCTAAGTTGAAACATGCACATGGAAATTGCCAGCCACACTTCATATTTTGCTCCATCTATAATTCCCTACCCTACATAAGGAACATTTTAAACTTCACCCCTGCCTACATCCCGTAGCAAATTTCCCTGACGTTTTCTTCCCCAATCCCCCCACCCCCCAATCAAAACCAGACGACATCATCCCACTTCTTTTGGTTCCAACTGTTCTGTCCCATTACTGCCCATCATCCACATTTCACTCCGCATACCCCTTAAATACTATCTCTCTAGAATGC